>JAFBJU010000224.1:218642-437527 GCA_016785305.1 Colistium nudipinnis | reverse complement strand
AAAAATATGCGAAAAGTCTAAAACGTCATAGTAAAGCATGACGTCCAAACTTTGACAAAAAACGACTTCCTATAGTATATCGTCCAAAATTTTTTAAAAATACATTTTTTTAAAAACACTTGAAACGTGCCTTGCTACATCAGCAATCCAAAAAAATATGACAGAAGTGAGAAAAATGAAAAAAAGTGAAAAACGTCATAGTATAGCATGACGTACAAAAGTTGCCAAAAACGCCTTGCTATAGTATGTCGTCCAAAAAACTCAAAAAAGACACATTTTTAAAAACACTTGAAACGTGCTTAGCTACATCAGCAATGCGGAAAAATATGACAGAGCTGAGAAAAAATGAAAAAAAGTGAAAAACATCTTAGTATAGCATGTCGTCCCAACTTTGGAAAAATCGCCTTACTATAGTATGTCGTCCAAAAAAGTCAAAAAAGTCAAAACATTTTAAAACACTTGAAACGTACCTAGCTACATCAGCAATGCGGAAAAATATGACAGAGGTGAGGAAAAAATGATATAAAAGTGAAAAACGTCATAGTATAGCATGTCGTCCAAACTTTGGAAAATCGCCTTACAATAGTATGTCAAAAAAGTCAAAAAAGTCAAAACATTTTAAAACACTTGAAACGTGCCTAGCTACATCACCAATGCAAAAAAATATGACAGAAGTGGAAAAAAATGAAAAAAAGTGAAAAACGTCATATTATAGCATGACGTCCAAACTTTGACAAAAACGCCTTAGTATAGTATGTCGTCCGAATAATGAAAAAAAGTGGATTTTATAAAAAACACTTAAAACATGTATAGCAACATCGGCAATACGAAAAAATATGGAAACAGAAAATAAATATGCAAAAAGTTTAAAACGTCATAGTATAGCATGATGTCCAAAATTTGACAAAAATCGCCTTACTATAGTATGTCGTCCGAAAATGTCAAAAAAGTCAACATTTTTAAAAAACTTGAAAGGGGCTTACCTACATTGGCAATGCGAAAATATATGGAAACAGCAAAATATATGCAAAAAGTTTAAAACGTCATAGTATAGCATGACGTCCAAAATTTGACAAAATTCCTCTTAATATAGTTTGTCGTCCGAAAATGTCAAAACATTTTAAAACACTTGAAACGTGCCTAGCTACAGTACATCAGCAATGCAGTAAAATATGACAGAGCTGAGAAAAAATGAAAAAAAGTGTAAAACATTTTAGTATATCATGTTGTTCAAACTTTGACAAAAAACGCCTTACTATAGTATGTCGTCAAAAGATTCAAAAAAGACAATTTTTAAAACACTTCAAAAGTGTTTAGCTACATCGGAATTGCGAAAAAATATGACAGGTGAGAAAAAAATTAAATAAAGTGAAAAACATCTTAGTATAACATGTCGTCCATACATTGACAAAATCGCCTTACTATAGTATGTCGTCCGAAAATGTCAAAAAAGTCAAAATTTCTAAAACACTTGAATCGTGCCTAGCTACATCAGCAATGCGGAAAAATATGACAGGTGAGAAAAAATGAAAAAAAGTGAAAAACGTCATAGTATAGCATACTATCCAAAATTGGACAAAATTCGCCTTACTATAGTATGTCGTCCAAAAATGTCAAAAAAGTCAACATTTTTCAAAACACTTGAAACGGGCTTACCTACATTGGCCATGCGACAAAATATGGAAACAGCAAAAAAATATGCGAAAAGTCTAAAACGTCATCGTAAAGCATGACGTCCAAACTTTGACAAAAAACGACTTCCTATAGTATATCGTCCAAAATTTTTTTTAAAGAAATTTTTTTAAAAACACTTGAAACGTGCCTTGCTACATCAGCAATCCAAAAAAAAAAGACAGAAGTGAGAAAAATGAAAAAAAGTGAAAAACGTCATAGTGTAGCATGATGTACAAAAGTTGCCAAAAAACGCCTTGCTATAGTATGTCGTCCAAAAAACTCAAAAAAGACACATTTTTAAAAACACTTGAAACGTGCTTAGCTACATCAGCAATGCGAAAAAATATGACAGAGGTGAGAAAAAATATGAATAAAGTGAAAAACGTCATAGTATAGCATGACGTCCAAAATTTGCCAAAAACGCCTTGCTATAGTATGTCGTCCAAAAAAGTCAAAAAATGTTAAAACACTTGAAACGTGCCTAGCTACATCAGCAATGCAAAAAAATATGACAGAAGTAAGAAAAAAATTAAAAAGTGAAAAACGTCATAGTATAGCATGACGCCCAAAATTTGCCAAAAAAACACCTTGCTATAGTATGTCGTCCAAATTTTTTTTAAAAGACACATTTTTTAAAACATTTGAAACGTTCTTAGCTACATCAGCAATGCGAAAAAATATGACAGGTGAGAAAAAATGAAAAAAAGTGAAAAACATCTTAGTATAACATGTCGTCCATACCTTGACAAAATCGCCTTACTATAGTATGTCGTCCAAAAAAGTCAAATAAGTTAACATTTTTAAAAACACCTGAAATGTGCTTACCTACATTGCCAATGCGAAAAAATATGGAAACAGCAAAAAAAATATGCAAAAAGTTTAGAGAGTGAGAAAAATGATCAAAAGGGGAAATACGTCATAGTATAGCATGACGTCCAAAATTTGCCAAAAAACACTTTACTATAGTATGTCGTCCAAAAAAGTAAAAAAACTTAAAATTTTTTAACAAAACTTAAAACATGCATAGCAACATCGGTAATGCGAAAAAAATATGGAAAAGGAAACAAATTATGAAAAAAGTGAAAAACGTCATAGTATAGCATGACGTCCAAAATTTGCCAAAAACGCCTTGCTATAGTATGTCATCCAAAAAAGTCAAAAAAATGTTAAAACACTTTAAACGTGCCTAGCTACATCAGCAATGCAAAAAAATATGACAGAAGTAAGAAAAAATTGTAAAAAGTGAAAAACGTCATAGTATAGCATGACGCCCAAAATTTGCCAAAAAAACACCTTGCTATAGTATGTCGTCCAAAAAATGTTAAAAATACACATTTTTAAAAACACTTGAAACGTGCTTAGCTACATCAGCAATGCGGAAAAATATGACAGAGGTGAGAAAAAATATGAAAAAAGTGAAAAACGTCATAGTATAGCATGTCGTCAAAACTTTGACAAATCGCCTTACTATAGTATATCGTCCAAAAAAGTCAAAAAAGTCAAAAATTTTTAACAAAACTTAAAACATGCATAGCAACATCGGTAATGCGAAAAAATATCGAAACAGAAACAAATTATGAAAAAAGTGAAAAACGTCATAGTATAGCATACTGTCCAAAATTGGACAAAATTCGCCTTACTATAGTATGTCGTCCAAAAATGTCAAAAAAAATCACATTTTTCAAAACACTTGAAATGCGAAAAAATATGGTAAAGGTGAAAAAAATATTAAAAAGTGAAAAACGTCACAGTATAACATGACGTCCAAATTTGACAAAAAACGCCTTAATGTCCAAAAATGTCTAAAAAGTAAAAAAAAAAGCACTTGAAACATGCATAGCAACGCCGTCAATGTGAAAAAATATGGTAAAGGTGAAAAAAATATTAAAAAGTGAAAAACATCATAGTATAGCATGACGTGCAAAATTTGACAAATACGCCTTTCTATAGTATGTCGTCCAAAAAAGTCAACATTTTTTAAAACACTTGGAACAAGCATATCAACGTCGGCAATGCCAAAAAATATGGTAAAGGTGAAAACATTTTGAAAAAAGCATAGTGAGCATAGTATGTTGTCAAAAAAGTCCAACATTTCAAAAACACTTGAAACACGCATAGAAACGTCAGAGCCAGGAGACTGTTATATATTCTGATTTTGAATAGATGTACACAATGGTGGAACCTAAAAGGGAGCCTAGACGTGATTGAGGCTACATTTTATTACAGAACTAAAGTAACTGTAGGGTGCAGCTGTATACTTCATACACTTGCATCCGTAACTTCTATCCCCCTCAACTTCTCCCCTAGAAAATGCAGTCCCAGGTTTGGTGAATTTACTGTTATTTCTCATAAACATAAAGTAGGGGCTTTGGATTTTCGGTGACAGTACTTGATTCATGGGGCTGACCTACATGCCCTTGTAGCAAGCAATGTTATGCTGTATATAACATTTTCACACACAATAAGCACACATACACAGACACACACACAAGGTCTGGAGTGTTTGGGGCTGCTTCCTGAGGCTGTAGGTCACTAACAGTTCTACAGCTTGAATTGCTGCAGCAGAAGTGAAGATGTGTACGATGACACCAGTCTAAAGAACACTGAGGTCATTGCTTTGTTGTCTCTCAACGGTGGAGACGGGAGAACAAAAGGCAGCGAGAAGCAGAAATTTCTGACATGGATATTTTAGAAATTCAATAATTATGGTAAAAGTGAATTAATATTGGGAAAGTAGCTCAATTATAAAGATAAAGCGATGCACAATTTAAATTAACTATGTGGTGTAGATATGTTAACTTGCCCACAAAATCCTCTCCGCCTGTCTTGATGACTTGCTGTTTCGGTGTCCTCCCAGAGGTGCAGCTGTTTGGGAAGCAGCCTTATCTCACTTTGTAACCCAGAGCTGAGGGGTCCATGTCCGTCCTGCTGCTCCAGGCCAAGGACGACCAGATGACCTGATGTGTCCTCCCACTCTCATCCTTTGTCTGTGAAAGAAACTTCCATTATATCGTTTGAAAGGTTAACATTGTATTATTGGGGGTAACAGCGTGAAACAGAATAAATTATATTATATAATTTAAACCAACACAAAAAAATTAAAGAAAGCCAACAATAAAGCAAATATCTAACTTCTAATTAAGAATAAATACTTGAAAAAATATATATCTGAACACTCAAAATGTTCCTAACTCCAAGTGCTCTGTGAGTGCTGGTTAATTATTACAAGTTTTTGCCAACACTTAGCCTCGGAATAATATAAATTCCTCAAGGTTGTTCCAGAAGGTGACCTGGTCTATGAGCATGTCTTCCCCTTGTCTCTTTCATATATTAACTGTTTCTCCGTTACTACATATACACACATTAATATCACTCATATTTATACATGTTCTGACATTTAAACATTTCTTTAGAATTCTGTGTGTCTTGTTTGTTGACAAAGATGTGGTTGACCACAGCGCAGAGGTCAGAGACAAGGTTACATTAACTTCTGTTTTTGGGCGAAACAAAGGGGTTGTCTGCTTAATCATGCAGAACAATCTAGTAATATGCCATCATACAAGGCATCGTTCTCTAGGCAAGGCCTCAGTACACAGTCAGCCATTTGAAGATTTCACATTCTTGGACTTGCGTGTGGGTGGTGAGTGAATTCACAGAGTCCTTTATACTGAGCGACAAAATGGAACAGAGGCACCAACAAAGCCACAATGCATGGTGTTTGTCACAATTTTAACAATAAGATTAAATAGAATAGAATAGAACAGAAGGAAGAAAATGAAAGAGACATGGTTGAGAGACAGTATGGAAAAAATCTGTTTACAAGTTTATGAAAAAATAAACTCACACAATTCCTATTAGATTTATATTGCACCTAATCTGTTAGCAACAGTTTACACAGAAATGCATTTTGAGACAAACGCCATTGATAAATAGCTACACAATAATAAAAACCCTTATGTAAGAAGTATTATAAATAATAAGTACACACAAGACCCTCTATAGATATTTTGGCTCTGACTGTAGTCATCTCAAAACAATCAGAGTATGCCATAACTTTGTAAGGGTGGTTGCAGTAAACTTAAACATTTGGTGGATCGCAGCTCTGTTTCTCCATCTACTGGCAGTCTGATAGCAGAATCTGTGAGTAATAATAAATCCTTTTAATCTATGATAAATGGTAGTCTCAAATAACCATTCAAAAGCAGGGAGAATATGATGACACAGTAGAGAGAGCTATAGTATTTATCTTGTAGACATTTTAACATTTAACCGAGTATTTTATGAAATCCGAGCTTTCTTTTGTCATTGTCCCTATTGTCCCTTGTTAGAAAAAAAATCGAAGAAAACTTAAGCAAGGATATTTTTTGAAAAAAAAAAAACATTTAATTCTGCGGGGGAGAATGTAACAATGAAAATAATAACTGAATTTATCTCAGAGGCCAGGTGCTTTTCAGAAGAATTTCCTAATGCGTTCTTTTGATGTTCAATGGAGGAACGATACTTGCTTCTCATCATCGAAACGTCAAAATACACCCCATCATAGAAACTTGTTCCAACAGTGCATCACAACATGTTCCCTCTGAACAAAGTCCTGTTCGCTCAAGGGCACTGGCCCAAGTCCAACCGCTCAAGGTCAGAAATGTATTGTTTACCATTTCACTCCTCTGTTGTGGCTTTTGCATTACCCTGACCTGGCTGGTAACCAGCTCTGGCTGCTTATAAGGACAAAGAGAATGTCGAGGTAGCTTTCATTACTTGGTGTGGTCACTGGGTTTGTGCAGTCGTGCACACCTAGTTTTCAACTCCGTCTCCCCATGGATCTGATCCCTGCTTGTGACTTGCCAATGACTCCAATAGGTTTGGATGCCATACCAGCAGACCTCGTCGCCATGTCCCCAAATGCCACCGCAGTGGGATCCCAAGGCATCTCAGCGGCAAGCAGAACCTTATTGCTTCTGATCTGTCTTCTGCTGGTTGTCTGCTGGAGCCACACAGAGAAGAAGACCGTACCAGGTAGGTTCTGGTGTTACTAACTGCGACAGTGTCCTCCACTTTGCCGGTGCCAGTGCAGAACTTCATTTGTTGTCAACAGGTCCTTCTTTCTGTCTGGGTCTGGGGCCACTTTTGTCATATGTGAGATTTATCTGGACTGGGATAGGCACAGCAAGCAACTACTACAACAACAAATATGGAGACATTGTAAGAGTCTGGATCAATGGAGAGGAGACGCTCGTTATCAGCAGGTTGGTTATCTGTCCTTTCTTTTGAATACAATGTAACAAACAGTCTGAGAATAGACTGATAAGCCGTAGTTTATTTTGTATCTTTTCCTAATAAGACCATCAGCAGTGCATCACGTTCTGAAGAATGGACACTACACTTCACGTTTTGGGAGCAAGCAGGGACTGAGCTGCATCGGAATGCATGAGAGAGGCATCATCTTTAACAACAACATTACTCTGTGGAAAAAGATACGTGCTTATTTTGCCAAAGGTAATATTTTCCACACATTCAGTGTTGCAGACACACTAACTGATCCAGATACTCAGTAATTTCAATTATATTTGCGCCATCTCCATAAGAAAAAGCGTGTTCTGTGCCAGCTCTGACAGGTCCAGGTTTGCAGAAGACAGTGGAGGTTTGTGTCACCTCCACACAGAATCACCTGGACCACTTGGACACTTTGGGCTATGTTGATTTCCTCATTTTGCTACGTTGCACTGTAGTTGACATCTCCAACAGACTATTCCTGGATGTTCCAGTCAATGGTAGGCCGGCATGCGTCGCACATTCCCTACTGAATATATGTGTTGCCACGCACGTTTTTATCCTGTGATGGTTTGTGTATTAGCTTGGGTTAGTTTGCATACTGCATTAATTGTACTGCAGTGTTGTGTTGGAAACATCTGTAAACTCTGTGTGCAGAGAAAGAGCTGATGGTGAAGATTGAGAAATATTTCGATACATGGCAGAGTGTGCTGATCAAACCAGACATCTACTTCAAATTTGATCGGATTCACCAAAGGCACAAGACAGCATTGTGAGTCCACTTTCTCACTTTGATATTCACATAATCATATATGCACGCCCAGCTTTAAGATTTTTCATAGAGTTATCTTTCTCCAACCAAGTGTTGAATGATAAATATCGTCTCCCAGCCAGGAGCTGCACGATGCCATATGGGACCTTGTGGAACAGAAGAGGAGAGACGTGGAGCAGGCAGATAAACTGGACAATGTCAACTTCACCACAGAGCTCATATTTGCACAGGTGAGTCTATGTGAGAATAGAATCCCAGCCATTTCTTTTGGGAAATGCTCCGAAATCCATCCCTTTTCGTCCTCAAGCCAGGTCTTCCTCCCACCAATATGCCAGTAAAATACATCGAGATTTCTTTCTTTCTTTCTTTTCAGAACCACGGCGAGTTGTCTGCTGAGAATGTGATACAGTGTGTGTTGGAGATGGTGATCGCAGCACCCGACACTCTGTCCGTCAGTCTCTTCTTCATGCTGCTGCTCCTCAAACAAAATCCAAATGTGGAGCTGCAGCTGCTACAGGAGATAGACACCGTTTTAGGTAAGAATCGAAACTGAGACTCTTTCAAACCGATAACACACACGCAGCACAGGCAGTGCATAAGTGCCGTCTTCCAATGCTATAATTCCAAAGCTGAATGAGGGGTGAGGTGATGACAGTAATGAATGTTTTGCTGCAGGCAAGAGACGGCTGCAGAAAGGGGACCTCCCTAAGCTGCAGGTACTGGAGAACTTCATCAATGAAAGTTTGCGCTTCCACCCTGTGGTGGACTTCACCATGCGTCGAGCCCTGTCGGATGACATAATAGAAGGCTACAGTGTACCCAAAGGAACAAATATCATTCTCAACACTGGTCGCATGCACCGGATGGACATTTTCTGCAAACCCAACGAATTCAGCCTGGACAACTTTCAAAAAAGTGTAGGTAGAAATTGATTTGAACACACTTCTGTTGAGAGCAACTTTGGCTATTTCACAAAAAAAGATTTGATTTGCCAATAAAATCGAATCAAATCACTGAATTTTGAATAGTCGAATCCATGAACACCCATGTCACTGGTATAACAGTTTTGGAGCTTTTTAGGTTCTACCTGTAACTACCTCTCTCATCAGTTTGCTTGCCCACCGTCTGTCCTCCCCCAGACTCCTCGACGCTATTTCCAGCCATTCGGTTCAGGCCCTCGTGCGTGTGTTGGCAAACACATCGCCATGGTGATGATGAAGTCCATCCTGGTGACACTGCTCTCCCAGTACTCTGTTTGCCTCCATAAGGGTTTGACCCTGGAGGGCCTCCCACAGACCAACAACCTGTCCATGCAGCCTGTGGAGCATCAGCATGAGGCCGAACATCTCAGCATGAGATTCTTACCCAGACAGAGAGGTAGCTGGCAAACACTCAGAGACTCTGACCATTAGCCAATATGCTCTTTGCATGTCACATTGATTTCAAATATATACTGTACACATATTATATAGATCACCTAAACTGCTACATTTATATCATATTATCTCATGAATGTAAAAAGCTATGTTTTTTATTTTGGTATGTTAAAATATATTACTGCTGGAACTTAATGCATTATGTACATGTTTGGATTAATACCAAAGTAAATGTTAAATAATGTGTGTATTGTTTTTGTCTTTTTGTATAAATTATAATAATTTAATTGTAATAATGTCTATGTATAAATTATAATCACAGATAAATATGTGGTCTGTATTTTTATGCATTCTCTTTTTTAATAGCTATATTATATTAAGTGAATTAATATATGCTGTACGTATGTTTTTGTCATTAGAACAGAGGATTTTTTGTATATAGCTTGCATCGTTTTACGCGCAGAAAACTCACTCCAAGAGTGATGTATGCACTATATATTTGACGGTGAGAATAACAGAAAACCTTAATCTTTGTATTTGCAAATATTGGTCAGGAGAGGGCACTACAACACATGACGCATGTGGTCGTTACTTGTCAGCTCAGCCTAAACAAAGCAAACATTTTGTTCAATTGCTCTGCCTCTGGGCAAACATGGCAATTCATTTCACACACAGACATGTTGTATTGCTTAACACAAGCACCACTTAAGGTAGAACACGGGAGCTAGTATTTGCAAATATTGGTCAGGAGAGGGCACTACAACACATGACGCATGTGGTCGTTACTTGTCAGCTCAGCCTAAACAAAGCAAACATTTTGTTCAATTGCTCTGCCTCTGGGCAAACATGGCAATTCATTTCACACACAGACATTTTGTATTGCTTAACACAAGCACCACTTAAGGTAGAACACGGGAGCTAGGCTTAAACAACCTTTGATTGTGGTAAATATCTGGTAAATTTACCATGAAAAGAACAGATGCCGTTTATTTCAAACACAGTAACACCGTTGGGCAAAAGCTGGTCCACCCCAAGGAGAAGGAACCAATACACAAACAGAACAATGTGGTTTATGCCGTCTAATGCACTGATTAGTATTGTACTGATTTATACATTGGAGAGACAAAACAACCATACACAAATCATGGCACCACACCAAAGAGCAAGCTTTTCTGGCCAGGACTCAGCTGTCTATTTACATTTCAGGGACAGAGGACACTCTTTTTAGGATGGTACTTTTCACATTATATCCAGAGAAGACAGATGGTTTTGAAAGAAGGGGAAAAGTAGCCTACGTTAACCTGGAAAAAAAATCATCCCTCAACATAGAAGGAGGATTAAGACACCAACTTTCACCTACCTACAATGCTGTTCTTCAGTATCTCCACAGACAGCCACACTCCAATCACAACACAAGGGACCTCTTAGGTAAAGCCAACGAGCCTCGTTAACACGCAAACCCAGGTGAAACCGAATACATGAAAATAGGTCAGGGGATCAACGATCTGCAAGCTGAGCTCTACGATCCTCCAATTAGGTATTCATCCCACTGAGAAAATAGAAAAGAGATGTTTTGAATACAGCATGTAACATCAGGGGTTGATTTAATTATCACTTCCTCACATAAGGGCCTAATTTCTATCCATTTTTAATATTTTACTCAATGAAAAGCAGGATTCATCTGTTTGGACCTTGAATGTCTGCGCTGAATTTCCTGGCATGTCAACCAGTATACAACAACATGGGGAGCCCAACTGGACGGAAAACCGTCAAACAGCCACACAAAAAAAGATATAACAATGCTGACAGGTTTCCCGAGTGTCTTCGGCAAATAAAACATCCAAAAGTAATATAGTTGAACAGCTCCAGTACACAAAGTACATTCAGAGCCAATGTGATTCCTCTGGCTCCAAACTTAGGGATATCAGGCATCTGCAAAATAGATCTGTGGTGTGTCTTCAAGTCTACGACTGGGGACTCTGTGTGTGTGTGTGTGTGCACGTGCGTACATGCGTGTCAAAGAAATATTTCAAAAGGGAATTAAGTAGTACTTGTGGTTTCATGCTGTGTCAGCCATCTCTCTCGAGGACAAGGATTACCTGTGAGTCTGTTGCTTTGATTGCACTTTTATAATGCTCAGTGTCACCATGAAGTTAGAGATGTCAATATATATATATACAGTATATTGCATCTTAAGACACATAAATACATTTTACTTGGACTGGCATCCAACATTTGGAGGTATTATAATATAACAGCTGGCCTTGCAGAATCTGATGCACGTCTTTGAAATATTGAGCCTGCTATTTCTCTTAAAGAAAATCCATGTGTGTCTTCATATGTGGTTTTTGTTGGTCACATGACGTATATTTTCCTTCTCCTTCCATTTATGTCTATTGCTCCATGACAGATTTATGTAGACAGGATGCCAGACAGCTTTTAAAATAACTCCAACGTCAGAGCCTTGCAGCAAAAAGTGTAGACAGTCCCGTCTAATGCTCTGATTGACAATCTGTTTGATTACATGCTGTTTACTGTACCACACGCACGCACGCACGCAAACACACACACACACATGTTTGTGTTAAAATATTCGGATGTCAAACGCCAGTGGCCACATTGTCTCCCTCTTTCAGGCCCCTGCTGAATTATTCCTTCATTAAAAGAGAGCCTCGGTTGCCATAGAAACGCCCTATCAAAAATGATAAACTAGAAATATATTCATCTCTCTACATTGTTGGTACATCGTCAATGTGAACTGTTGCCCACCCTCCTACAGTTAGCGGTGACACATTTTTCCACGATGCTGTGAGACATTTGCTTGTTTGAATGTTTCTCAGCCTCAATGGTGCTGTATGCATTGCACATTACAGTGTTTCTGATAATTACAAGAGGAAAGTACAAATTATGTAGCCTGACTCTTCTCGAAACAGGAATGAATCCCTCTCATCCTGCCGGTATGTCTGAAGAAGGCCAGACTGGAGGGCTCTCTGCCAGTAAAGGCACCAGATCAAAAGAAACTTTCACTTCGTATCTATTTTGATGCGGCCCACTTTGCAAAGTCGGCTCATTTGTTTCTCATAGAACATCAGAGGAGAGAAATATATACTCCGTCTTCTTCTGCTCCTCTCCCTCTGTGTTACACAGTGAGCCAGTTTGGCGGTCAGGAGGTCTCATTCATTTGGCTGTCATCACCACTCTGAGTTTAACCGGGAAAGTTGAGGAATTTAAACATTTCTAAACATGCCCAACACAACAGTAAACAGCAAAATTAAGATGGATTATCATATGAGTAGAGATGCAAAAGACAATTCATCAATTTTACATGTTATTCTTTTATTCCTTAACTATAACAATCTACATAAAGCACTCAGCCAACACAAACTTTTTCCATAACATTACAATACAAACAAAGGAACATGTCTCTTTTCCCAGGGCCAAAGCATAAAATTTGCCACAAACAAAATACAAAAAATACACTTAAAACACAATATGTGTTTCTATTTTATACTTCCGAACACATAAACTACATTTTCTTTATTGCAGGACATGACTTCACTTGTATTGGAGTAATTAAGATTGTGGAAGCTATGAATTCCACTTTCATGGCAGGTCATTATTTTCCGTTAGTGTAGTGTGCTTAGCTTGTCCTATCCAGTTGAGGCAGAGTATGTTTTGACAGTAGCTTGTAGTTATACAACCAAAATAACTTAACAAACCAAATGGCCACTATAAGAGCACCCAATCATGGAGATCCTGATTAAGGTGCTTGCAACTGAAACTGAATAACTGGAAAATCAAGAGCTCACATCACGTATTGCACTCTACTTGAGAATAATATTTTAATAACTGCATTGATGGTAAGGTTCTAATAACCTATAACTTTTGAATGGTGTAACTACTCTCAAGTAAAAAAGTTAGTCTCTCTTTTATGATCATCAGTTTTCTGGGTAAGTACATCACACTATAGTGTGAGGATCAAAGTAGTCACAGCTTGTTGTGCTTTGTGGCATTTTTTCCGTACTGCGGTAGTGCAGATCACACACACGCAAAGGCACACAGTGTCAAAGATTGTGCCTTGGGCAGCGGGCAGGCTAATACCATCTGGTGTCCAGTGTCCATGCTGAGCAACAGCGAGCTCCACACCTGGGAGACAGTAAAGCCTGAAACTGTTGTCGGACCACCAACTGCACACCCACCTGCTCCCCCAATCCTGAATCTGAGTTTAGAGCTGAAAGAGTAAAAAAAGGGTGGAGTCTGGATTATCACTGCTTTTTCTTTCATAACAGCTGTCTACTGCTCAATACAAAGTGAATCAATTTAAATGTTTACAAACAATGAGCCAAAATGTGCCAATAAGCTCTGTACAGCAAAGACGAGCTGCAGACCTTAAAAACCTTTCAAGCAGCCATTGTCTTCTATTCTTTAGACTTGCATTTCTCCAGAGACATACATTCGTCAAGTTATACATTTGCTCAATGCCAATGCATGTTAAAGCAGGGAGTGCTCATTTTGAAAAACTGCCATTTTCAGTGACGTGTCGATATTTCATAGTCAAGTACTGAGTCTTGGCAAACAAAAGAATTCCTGGCGCATAAGAGCTGGGGACTTAGTCGTGCGAGTTAGGTTATTTTCTCCAGGCTAAACTTCACCTGCTCTCCACAGATAGTAGCTGACTGAACAAGCAGTAATAAGTGATCATTGGATTTTAGTGCTGGCGAGGACTTTCCAGTTGCCATGAATGACTTTCTCCCATTGCTCTGCTAAAACACAGGCAGCACTCTTACCCAGAGACAGAGAGAGGGAGGGAGGGAAAGAGGACGACGGAGAGAGAGAGAGAGGAAGCGACTGCACTTACAGCATACAGAGAGAGGTAGAGAAAGAGTTTGAGTGGAGAGAGCGTGAAGAGGCTGGCTGTGACAGGACCGAATGAGAGGAGGAGGAGGGACTGTGTGGCAGGGACATGGGAGGGAGATTCAGAGAGGGGACGGACCGAGAGCGAACAAGGGGAGGGAGCAACAGAGATGGGGAAAGTAGATGAGAGGGAGAGTGAAACTGTGGGAGTCAGGAGAATAGAGGAGAGCAAAGGGAAAGGGAGCAAAAGAAAAGGAGGACAGCTCGGCAAATAAGCCCAGTACCATTCCTCTCACAGCTGAAGGGAGCTCGGCTGGGAGGGGAAGTTTAGGTCAAAAAGAGAAAAAAAAAATCTTTTTTATTTTTTTTATCTGCGTTTCCGAAGAAACCTGAAGACTCCTCAGGGAGGAAAGGCAACAAGAAGAAAGAGAAATTGAAGAGCATCCGCAGCCTCCAAGTGTCCTGCAGGGGAAGATGGATTCAGACTCCGGAGAGCAGAGTGACGGAGACCTCTCTCCAGGTAAGCCTCACTGAGCCTTAAGTCCATTACTGCAACTCCAACGTCACTTTCTGACAAGTCACAGAAACTACAGCGCGTGAGCACATTCTACATAGAAGTGGATGAGTTGGCAAGGGGGTCACTGAGTTCTTCCTGTTTTTAGCAATTACCAGCATTTTTTAATTAGGTCCCATCATACCTACCATTTGCCGACTCCTTGCGTTGATCAGCAGTTAACCTACACATCTGGATACTTATTCAGCACCCCCAAAATCCATTTTCAGTCCGTTTTCAGCCTGAAGCCATTCACACTTTATGCAGTATGTAGCTCTGATGCTTATGCATTCTAAAGCTGGTGACTGGCAGAGCCTTGTGGAGTGGGCGATAAAAAAAACGGTCACCACCAGGAACAGGCAAGCTCCAACATGTGCATCAACAAATCCAGAGTTCATCAACACATCCAGCAATAATGAGCGCACAACCTCCCCGAGTTCTAAAATCATTACTTCTCTGTGGTGCACTTAACAGTCGGACGCACACATTAGACACACAGCGGCATACAAACAATCTACACGCTTATAGTTTGATGCCTCTAATTGTGTACTTCCTAGCATTCAAAGTGCATGACTGCTGAACTGTGATCCTATGGAAAATTCCGTCAGGAGATGAAACAGCCTCCTGGAGATAAGTTTGAGTTCAAAGGTCATGACTTAACTGAGTCACCAGAAGGTTTTCATAACAACGTGCAGCATGCCGGAACACTATGTACTTCGTGAGTATTATTGAAATGTCAACTTTTCCTCTCTGTCCTTTTTCCACATATGAGCATTTATCTTCTATGAACTGGATACTATTAGCAGATCTGTTAGAGGTACAATTCTGGACAAAGAATATATTGCTGCATGCTGTGGCCTTCCCTAATGATTGTTGGTTAAAGTTGACAGTGCCATGGCTGTATGCCTGTATATTTGATGGCATGGATTTCCACGTGTCATTGATGCCCTGTCGAACTCTGACCATCTGTCTGTCCATCTGGCTGACTTTCAGTCCATATGCAAAGGGAGTGGAATTCAAATATGAGACACATCCACAGTATTTGGTTGCATACTCGCATTATCTGCAGACAGATCAAGGTTAAAACACCAACCAGCACTCTGATATGAAGCCACAGTTGGTGCATCATGTGTCCATTCACTTTCACGTCAGAGATACATACACAGAGACAGCCCCAGGTGCAAATCATGGAAGCCTCCATCTTTTTCCAACATATAGTGATCTGGCAATGCAAAGTGGACGAGTCGTTGTAGTGTAATATGAATGAACTCTTGTGAGCTTGACTTTCTGGCATGAAAACCAGGTTCCTCTTGAAGGGGTGACAAAATCAGAATGACACCTTCCCCAGTCGAGAAAAAGCAAGAGTCTGATTCATATTCAAAATGAACAGTGCTTTGTGGCTGCAGTTTCTACTCTTCAGTTTCTACTGTCACGAAGGGAAAAAACTGGAATGGCTCGTTTTATAAGGTCAAACTGATGAAACGTATTTTGAAAACAGGCGTGTTTTGAAAGCCATGCTGTACACAAACATGGCCCTTATTCCTGGATATGTGGATGGGGGATGTGTGATTGATTCAGCATGGTAAATATTGAGGTGCTTTGTTTCAGGTGGACTTAAACTTTTAGCTCTCTTCTCTGCCCTTGATCTGCTGTACTTTTCTCTGTAGGTTTTTTTTTGTCGTGTCAGTGCCACAAAAGACTAAGCACTGCTGTAGAGTTACTGTTGTTAAATACATGCTTTTTAGACTTCACACACAAACCTACAAAAGTTCAAATTTTTCACCCACAACCATCGAGTAATGCAATGAGCACGCTGCTGACCATAAACACCCACAAACTGATTCATCCAGCAGGCCCGCCTGTCTGGTGGAGGGAGGAAGACCACACCCAACCGATGAGCCAAAGCGAGGCTCACCGTCCACACACCTTTTCTATTGAAGTAACCTTTAAGTGCACACAAAGATGAGAGGTTTGAAACTTCTGGATTTTTTTGACCTGCCGATATTTCTCTGCTCTGGCTTCAGTTGTTATATTAACGTGTCATCATGTTGGAGGACAGGGAATAATCAGCCCACGGTTTACTTTTTGAGTCATCATGGCTCATGCGACTCACGATCCATAACCAAATCTGCCATCTGCAGAGCTATTTGCAGCCATTTGTGCGCGCTGCAGATTCTCTATAGAGAGCAGACGTGTTGATAAAAGAGGCTATTCGGATGTTGAAATAACAACTGCGACATTCATGAGTACGGTTGATGTGGTTCTATTACAAACAAAAAAAACTGCAGATATTGTTTGATGACACAACTGATGTTCAATCTTCAGCCAGGTGATTTTTCTTCCACACTCACACATCCACTTACTGATGAACTACAACTGTTTTTTCCTTTGTAAATTGCTACCATTCCGCATTTCCAGAAATGCTCGGAAACCCACAGAAAACACAAATCTGCACAAAAAATTCAGAAATTAAAATGAATCAGTGCAATGGAGAGCTTCTGCCTGATGATTGCCTTGTTGGCAGAGTGGCCACATGCGTTACACATGAGAGACAGGCAGAGTAGGATGGTCCTGCATATACTGCAACACTCTACTATGCTGGCAATCAAACTGACTGAAGAAATGCCCACACTCTTCTTGTTCATCCCCTTGGTCTTTTTCCCTTTGCTTTTAATCTGGCTCACAGATGGAGAGCCCTTAACACACACGCGCGCGCGCACACACACACGATACCAGGAGCTGGTTCTGGAAAATTGTAACATGAACTGAGGAAAAAAAAAGGGGGAAGCAGGAGTGAAGCTGTAAATGGAAAAGACGACTCAGGAAAAAAGTTTTTTTTCAGCTGTTGTGAAAGTCAAAACCTATAACTCCAGGTCCAGTTCCCTGGCCGGTGTGTGGGTGCGTTCTTTTCCTGTAAGCTCATGCATGTGCTGACACAACTGTACAGTGGCATTTCACAGTGTTTGTGGGACATTCGGAGAGAAAATTGTTTCCCCGCGACTTAGTCATTACTGAAACATGAAATTAGGCCGCAGAGGCATTTTGACAAGGCTTCATAGATACTCAAGAGGAGGAGAAGGCTGTGGTTTCACTGGAAGACCAGTTGAAGCAAAGCAAATAGTCACTAGTGGCGTCTGGTGTGAGAGGCGAACTGTCTGAGACATGGCAATGTGAATTGAAGGGAGGTTGGATTGGCGTCAGCAGACTGTTGAGCTTGTGCAAGTATCCAGAGTTATGAATACTGTACTCAGGAGCTTGCAATGCAGACACTTATCTTTGTTTTTGTATTTACTCCCCTATGTCAACACAAATTCATGATCATTGCTAGGATTTGTTTCTTAATTTAAATCTAAGTCCTGGCTTCAACTTTAAACGATTTCCACCATTAGTGCCTGATGGGTTTGTGGAAATCACTGCAGTCCAAGTTGGTCTTACAAAAAAATGGATTTATACACAATTTCTACAATTATATGTGTGGGTATAGGCATTTCATGGGAGACAATGGAAGCAAGAATAAACTATAATTCCACACTCCCGTTGCCCTTAAGCGCTGGGATTTGCATCAACTCATGGAAGGATCAGGTTTTGGCTGGTAGTGGAGAGGGTAAAGCGAGAGAAGGAATGTAGTCACTAAAAGTCAGAAACAACTACAAGTGTGTGTGTGTATGTGTGTTTATAGGAGTGTGTGTGAACCACAGTTATTTCCTGGTCATTAGTTAGTGGTGGGTTGGCAGCCAAGGGAGCAGCAGCACATTGGATTTACACCAAAGTGTGTCATGCACAGTATCGGCCTGCAAGGCCAAAGCTCAAAGCATATCCAATTTTATCACTACAACCTTTTTACTGAGGCAGCAAACTGGATACACTTAGTCCCTCTGAAGTTTATAACTCCATATAATGTTCCTAAAAACCTGCCGTATCCACCGTCTGTTTGAATTATTATAAGTATTAGTATGTTTTCAGAGCATATGACACGTGTTGCTGGTAAACTATGTTTGCGTGAGCCACAGATGCTGCGGATGATTTGCCACCAATTTTTCCAAGTTGAGAAGCGGGCAGAAGATTTTCGATTTCTCACACTGCTCAGTGTAATTTCTCCTTCTATACTTAATTTCCAAGGCTTTATGAAAATAGACAACAAGAGATTGATTATCCACATTATAATACAGATGGGTATTACCATAACTCGTACCTCTATTTTCCTGAGCTTGGCTTTGATATAGGCAGCTAAAACTTTATCACGTAAACCACAATGAGGTATTATTAGGTAAATGCTGGAATTATCCAGGACAGAGTCAAACTGAGCTGCATGACAAACAGATGACCAAAGTAATGTGGGCTATCCTGTCTGTAATTTCCATTATTCCAAATTACACTTGGATCCATTTAGCATCCCATTAGCAACTGCCATGCTTTCCAGGTCTCATGGTAACTGTAGTTGTTAACGATGAACACAATCACTACTTTATTTCATATTGCTCAACCCTGTCAGTTAGAAATTACATACAGTACAATGTGGTTATAGGTTTAGGCAACAAAAGCACGTTGGTTAGGGAAAGATCATGGTCAATGGAAATAATGGGCCTGAAGTCACTTCCTATAACTTTTTCTGCATCAAACCAGACCAGACTCTTTCCTTCACCGTATCCAAGGGCTGTCACTGCCAACATCTGACCATGCATCTGTTTATCTGCCTAATTATTCTTTAGACATAACTTTAAAAAATGTTATACTATTACTTTAGTCGCTACAAGCAGATATTCAAATTGTGTGAATAAAAAAATGCTTTCTGTGGGCATAAATAGAAAATGTAATCCAGTCATGGTTATGTTATATTTACTTCAGAACATATTTGCTTAAGCAAATTCGCTATGTATAAATGACATTTCAGTAAATACAGTAAATATCCACATATATTCACATGTGGAAATAACAACCCACAGAAAAGTTTGTTTTTCATGGCAGATACACACTTGTAGATGCCCGTGAAGATAGTTGAGGCAGGGGTGGGGGATACAGCTAATTTGCAGCTTCCCAGTGCCTCACTTCTACATAAACTCAGTTTGAGTGGATGGACTAGTAAACAAACCAGGGGGCCAGAGTTATGGGAAAGCTGGCAAAGCAGGGATGATGGTGCATGCGAGTGTGTGAGTGTGCGCGCATGTGTGCGTGTGTCCTTTTGTAAACGATGCCACGGCATGCTGAGATTTGGCCATGGTCTAGCAGAGGATCAACTCACCCAGGGCCGGAAAACACTTACTTCCTCACCAGTCACGCTCAGCTCAGTGAGAGGAAGCGATAGTCAGAAAGCGATTCACACGTAAGACAAACATGTACAATGCAGTAGGGACACACAGCCGCAGTTGAACAGGTAAAGTTGCTGAAAGATGTTATTTCTGTTTTTTATGTCTATTTCTGATGTAAAAGCCATCTGTCAGTCCCTGTCAATGTTTTGTGCTAGTGTATAGGCTGAATCGTATCTATCCATCCCTTTGTGTGACTATCTATCTAAATGGGCTTTGAACTTTGACAGGAATCTAGAAAAATCAAAGTATTAATGTGTCCATCATCTATACTGTTACCCTCTCTGTTGACACAGCTGCAGATGTGAAGACATTATTTTCATAATCACGTTTTCCGCTTTCACTAGTTAACTTCTATAAATTTTGCCTAACTGGTCTCTCTTCTGTCTCTCTTTCTCTCCAAAAATAGCTTACGCTTTATTTCAGATGGAAAAAGGCAACTTTATGTTTGTGTTCAAGGCCAGATAGAGTAAGGACCTGTGTTTTTTATTAGGCCTCAGTCTCACAGTCTGTCATTACAGCTAACGCACAAACACACCCACCACATCAATTTGCACCAACTTTCTATATATAGAGTGCCACTGTATCATAACTCAAATAGATTCCAAAGAAAGTTAAATTGTTTTCTAAAATCTTTCACAGCTGCATTTCCAAGTGACCACATGCCAAAAAAGCATTTTGTAGTTACATTCCCTTGCAATTTGTTTCTTTTGCCAGTGATTGTACACAAAAATAAACAAAGCGTCACTTCCTTTTAAAAGCTGCTTTTAGAGGCATACCAGACACTGGCTATAAAATGTACATCCCTGAAGAAATTTGAACATTAATAGGCAGTAAAAAGTATATCCTTTCTTCATGTGAAAATATCCCGTTTTTCAACAGCATTTTTTAGCTGATGGTCATGGCAGAGTACTTTTCCAGAGAAGCTCCCACAGGGCAAGAACACAGAGGGGAGAGAGCCTCCAGCCATTTCCCATGCCCAGATAACCAGCTAGCTGTGACTTTAGTTAAAAAATGGCATACATCAGCAAACCACAGCTGGTGGAAAGATCGGTTTTACACCAGAGGAGAGGTCAAAGGGCAGGGCTCTCACAGGGCCCTGCAGCCTACACTATGTCCTAACAGGAAGTCCTGGATACCCCTTCCCATTCTTCCTGGACCCGCCGCTTCTCTGGTTTTCATAACGAGGAGTGAGTGTGGAGAAACAAAAGGGCAGAGCTGAAGGTTGGGGTCAAATCGTTGGTATCTCTCACGCTTTCTCTATTTCTCTTGCTCTCCTTGTGACAGGGGATCAGACCAGCAGCACATTAATCAATCAGACATTTCTGCTCTGCCTCATCTCAGTGGTTTGGCACTATTGGGACATGGCCATTAGGACAAACAGAGAAAGAAAGAAATGAGAGATGGGGCATTGAATAAGGCAATATTGCGACCAACGCAAATATGTTCTCATGTCCATCCTGAGGCTCGTTAGTGCTTCACCCCGCATTTTTAAGAGGTTCTGAATCAAACCATCTTTAGCTGCCCATGTATTTCAACCAATACACTAAAATAAAACAGAAGTGAACACGTCTGGCATACTATCTCTTTGACTTTAGTATACTCAAAACAAATGAATGTGTTGGTGGTTTTTCAGCCACCACTGAAAGCAAAGCTTTCTGACTGACTGCCTGGAAAGCATTTCTTCATAGGCTTTCATAGGTGAAAGACTAAATCTTTGTTTTAAAACTGGGAATAAAAATATGCGTTTCCTCCTATTCCGCTACACCTGACCAACTGCTGCAGGAAGAAGGTGTGGATGTTGCAATGTTGATTTGAGATAGTTCACCTTCATATTAACGTGTGCCATGTGCAATATACAGTTTGACAAAACTGTTAATCTAAAGAAAAGACACTATCACGTTTTTTTTACATTAATATTTTTTACATTTCTAAAATGTAGCTATGTTACTTATATGTTTTTGTGTATTATATTTAGGAAAAAAAATATGTTCAAATTCATGGGGTAACCCCGGGGACAAAATGCCATGATACCCAGTTGTTTTATCATGTGTTTTCAAGTAAGCTGAATTTGATCTTTGAGGAGGATAAAATCTATATTTCCTGCTACCACACTTTGTTCCAGGAAAGCATGTGTTCGCAATAATCTGTATGCTCCAGTTTCTGCCAAAGACACATCTACAGAAGGGAATGACCTTTAATCTCTGTAGCTCAACTTGCACAAATGAAAGTCATTAAGGTATTAAAAGGGAGTTATCTATTAACCCCAAAGGTCAGAATGCTCCTCTACATCCTGAGCAGCTGACAATGGCACGGTGAATGACCCATTTGGAAAGCAAAGTGCCCTTTGGAAACCGGCTAAGTCTCCTTTTACATGTCGTGAATAATGCACATTTGGGCACTATGCAGTGTCTCAATATCTGTAGAAACGGTGTCTTTCTCCTCCGTAACCATCCCCAGATTCATCCAAACACAGACAATGCATTACATCAGAAACAAAGTGTGTCTGAGTCAGTCATCTTCCAATTTGGGAAGTGGGAGTCAAGAATACATTGTATTTGTATACACGTACAGAGCCTGCGCAGATCCAGACTGAATGGAGGAAAACATAAATTGACAAAAGACCAAAACCATGATACTTCAGCAGCCCTTTCTAGAAAATTAACATGTTTATCCCCCAGCTTGACTAGTCCATCTCTGGTACCATCTGGCACAACACCCCGTCCTCTGCTCACCACCACAGTCAACAGGCCTCTCAAGCTTGCTTAGCACCAACCCTGCAGGCTATTAAAAACCCCTTCACCATTGCTGAATGACCCACCCCATTGTTTCCCTCAAGCCCCGTAAATGCAGCCAGAGTCTAAAGCAAATCCTTATTGGAAACCAGAGCTAATGAAAAGGTCAGGGCAAAAAAAGGAGGTCAAGCTGTCACCCTTGTTTTCGTTTCTTGTGCAGGGAGCATTTTCCCAGACATATTTTTCAGTATTGATACATTGTTGTGTTTGTACACCGGGTAATGGCAGTGTATTACTGAAGGCTTTTCTGTGCACTCCTTGCAACCGCATGTGCTCAGAGCCGGTCCAAATTTACAGTACACAAAGGAGGATTAGTTATGTAGAGCAGAGGAAAAAGCATTTGGAAAAGGATGGCTTTTTTAAACATTTACAGGGTGCAAAGAATGACTTGGCAACCGCCCAGAAGGAGGCATAGACTGGCCTTTCAGTTCAATATATGTATGCCAGTGAGTGTGGAAAATAAGTTGCAGATGGAAAGTAAACTTACAGCAGGGAATATAAGGGACGGTTACAGATGGGAAGCTTTGGATAGCTCAATAGCTTTTTTGTTTGACATTCACTGAAAACACCAGGGAGTGGCCTGCCAACAATCTTAACCGTTTGTCTGTTTGGACTCATAATATTTAGAGGAAGGAAATGTAAAGAAGTTTTTTATTTTTACCATGTACCTTCTACTGTATTCTTTTTATCCTAATGCCAATACCTAGCTCAATTTGAATGGTTGTCTATGAATATATTGTCCTTTGTGTGAGCAGTTTGTTTGGTGTACATAATGTTTTATCTGTGTATCTGGCAAAAGATGCTTCCCATGCACCTGTTCAGAGAAAGGCCTGTTTTTTTCCTCAAACTAAACATGAGCATGTTGTCATGAGCAACCCAAAGAGTGAGTGTGTGTGTGTGTGTGTGTGTGTGTGTGTGTGTGTGTGTGTGTGTGTGTGTGTGTGTGTGTGAGAGCGTGTGTGCACCTGCACGCATGTGTTTTAGATACCTGATAGGTCTGAATCTCGGTAGCTCTGTAAACGTGAAACGGAGCAAAGACATCATGTATTATAAGCTTTCATTAAATGTTATCTCTTTACAAAATATATTTTATTTTAACTTTTTTATTTATATTATTTACATTTAAAATCAAATGCTGCCATTTTAGAGTTTTTACTAGAGTTCAATATTAATGTATCTCCAGTAATAAGCATATCTACAATTATTAAAGACTCATACATCTCAGATGGATGTTATGCAGCTTTAGCAACCTTTGGACAGTGCATCACTTATTCTATTTGGACACATCTTTAATATTGACCTATTTCTGCCAATGCACTTAACTCCTGGGATCATGTCTTGCTTGGTATTTACTGTATCTTAGTATTAGTCAGCAGTAATCTTTTGTCAAAACATACTGACTGTATCCTATTTATCACAAAGTTGTTTTTTCTTCTGTTGAGACAGGAAGCCCAAAACACATAACTCCGCCAGTGAATGACTCCCACACATTCACACACTCACAAAGTTGCCTCAGTCAGATGTGTATATTCTGCAGTATATACTGACAAGTCCACAAGTGCACCGAGCGTTCGGTAAGGGCCAGTCCAACCTCGTTGGTCCAGCAAATGGTTCATTTTTCTGGTTACTCTGGAACGAGACCAAGACAAAGTTCCTGGATGCCGTTTAATAACCCAGCTGCCCAGTGCACTGCTGAAAAGTTTTCTGAGTTTTATCACTTGACATGAATAAAAAGTATCCTGATTGGCCGGGATCAGTTTATTAAATTTCCATTCAATTCCAATTTTTCACACATTTTCTGGATGAAAAGTGTGATGTATTCCACAGAGGTTTGATCAGACGTATTTATAATTAAAAGATTCTCAATTTACCCAGGAAAGAACGTGAAGCATACTACTAGTTAAAGCAGAGTACAGAACCACTTCATGTCAATTTATTATATAATCCTTGCATATTTAGGGTTATGCACCAGTCTGATTCTTGGCCTTGGCCAGTTTCCAAGCAACAAACTCCCTCAAGTTCTTTGCTTCATCGGCAAGAAACAGTCCAGTACATAACCGTCCCAAAAATTGATACTTATACATTTCTATTTTTAAGTGAATCCCTTTTTTTATACTTTTTCACCACCTTTCCCTTGTGCTAAACTACTGGTGGTTGTAGCCGTACACTGACTACCTTTGTTTCTATTTTGTTCAAAGTCACAGCCAGAAATAAAATCTTAGTTTTCCAGCAGTTTTCCACAATTGTCCTTTTTGCTACTGGTTTTAATGTTTTGGCCCATTGGTTTATAGCCATGTCGTCACTTCCTTGGATGTCCGGCTGGACATTTTTTGCAGTGCACAACTTTTATTGGGGGAAGTTTGGCTGGGCTCCATGTTCGACACTGGATGTATGTTCTGATGCAGCGCAGCAAAATCTGTTGACTCTGCGCTCTAAAAACATCAGGCGGGACAAAGAGAGACTGTCTGGTCAACAGCCACGGTCAGAGAGCACCAAGCACCTTACTAATCCTGATGTTAAAGTAAACATCACCGACTCCCAAAACACTCTCATGTAACCGCTTTGATGGGGCTGATGGCTTCCAGGACTGGGCCTGCACTGCTGGAGCACTCCAGGTTCTGTTCCTGGTTTGTTTTCAGTGTAGAGTACCCACTTTGTTCTGTGAAAACTTCACAATCGGGGGAAAAGCAATGAAAAGAGAATAACGAGGAGGATGGGGAGAAAGTGTCGGAGCAGGAGAGAGAAGAAATGACAGGGTTTTTTTCTGGCTACAGCTTGGGCTCATTTCTAATTCACTCCGACACCCTGGCTCATGCACGTCACTCATCTCAGCCCCTGGGTGACACACTGTGTGTCAGTGCGTGAGGGATTGTGGACTTATCAGTGTCTCCATGTGGACTCATACAACCATCTACCCTCACGTAGTGTATGTGCTTAACTGTCCAGCCAGATGCAGAGTCACCTTCCTGACTCACACCCCAAGCATCCAGGTTGTAAATTCTTCACACCGTTTTCGTTCCCCCAGCCCTCTTTCACTTTGGCATACCAACAATCATGATGTACAGGCTCAAGACACAAGTCTAGCAAAGTAAGTTGATAGCCGCCTGCTGGTTTACAGGAAAAGGGCTCCAAGCCGCCCGCGGCAGTGGCAGATGTAGAATTAGTTTAGATTTAACTTTTAACTAAAAAATGAAAAGATTTTTGATCAAACTCTTGCTCTCAGTGAGAGTCAGATGTTCAGATTACTTTAATGTACAGAAGAGAAAATGACTGGGCACACACCCTAATAGCCTGCTCAGCTATTGGTCTGACAAGGCTGGCTTTATGGAGCCTGCTGTCACCTTTATCAGTGTGCCAGGGTTTCAGAAATCTATCCAGTTGGGTTTCTGAATATCAGAGGCTCACTGGAACAAAGAGCTGCTTCAGAGAAACAGGAAATGACAGTGACAAAGAGAGCCTGTTGATGAGAGGCACAGATCTGCCTAATGAAAACCACAGTTGCGCATCTTGATGTGGCGGCACAAAGATCATGGGACCTATTACTGTTGTACGGCTTACATGCATGTTACCTCTTCATCATCTCAGACCGCAACGTTTATATCTTCCAAAGTCTCCAAACAGAAGTTTGAACAAATCTCGACCACACAGATTTGTAATGTTGGGAAGCCATCAGTTGAGCATCCTGGTTTACACTATGAACATTTAAAAGAATTCCAAAATGCATCCAATCCACAAAACACAGAAGACAGAGCAGTAACTTACAGAACATACAGTACTGTACCATGCACTACTGTAATTTTAACTTTGACTTTTAAAATGTTTATATTAACAAAGCCCTGGTAATTGTTTTCTGCAGGTTAGACATCTCCGTAGTACCACTAAGATTAATTTAATCTAATGTCGTTCTTACTCCCACCCAAATTGCTGTCGTATGAAGATAGGGTAAAATTGACAGAAATAAATTACCTTTTTTGCCACATTAGATACTAACTGTTAGGATGGTCTAATTATATGTTCATGAAATGTCATTTAGCTTCCAACCAAGACGTGAAATGTCACTTCTGTACATTCACATGAAATGCCACACATTTCTATTAAATGGCTGTGCAACCTTATGTGTATGAGTGTATTTACCAAGATGTGTTTAGGATGTGGGGCTCATCTGCTGTTATGTGCTGAGCCCAGTGGGCAATGACGGCTGCTGGGCTCTCCCTCTCTCTCTCTCTCTCTCTCTCTCCCCTTCAGTGTCTCTCTTTTCCTCCCTCTCTGGACATACATGTGGAGGAGGAAGAGGGTGACAGTAAGCCAAGAAACGGGAGGAAAATGTGAAGTCACTTCCTTCTAATCATAATCAGAGTTACAGTATGTGGGGTGTAATTTGTAGCTGGGTAGCACCTAAATAAAACCCCTTTCTGTCCCCCCACTCCTCACATTTACACACACGTTAGGCTGCTGGTTTCGCAGTATGAGGAAGCGTGCTGTCTTTGAAGCTCTCTATCATAGATTGGGACTGCAGTGGAACATGACTTTCAAATGTGATCAATCTGGAGAGACTGCAGAGACTCTTATCTGCATACAGATGTTTGATGAAATGCAGAGCAGATAGTCATTCCTCCCATTGCCAGCCTGCTACACCACTGCCTGCTCCAGGAAGGACGCCGCCCTGCCGTAGAATGTGGCCACACCGCGTTTCATCTGCTCCTCAGCTTTCACTTGCTCAGTCTTTCTTCTGTATTAAGTTACTTTTCAGGCCATAACCCCCCCCCCCCCAGTATAATATTGTTTTAGTCAAATAAGCCTTAAGTCAGTAAAAATGGTGTATGTCTCAATGAAGAATCGATTGTATATAGCCTTGGTTCATGCAAAAAGCATTTTGTCATGAATGCAGTGGGTTGGTTTACCCAGATGACATTCAAACTGCTTAACAAAAGTATGTTGAATCACAGAAACATTGTAAAATCCAAATGTATTCTTCTGAGAATTCTATTCTAAGAAATATTTGCACATAGGATCAGATTGGACTCTAAAAGGGATTCACTGAATTGTCAGTAGAGCACCAAGTTATTCCTTTCAGTAAGAACATTGAGCCAAAGAAATCTCTAATTTTGGATTTACATTGATTATGCAGAATCATATGTAAAAACAAATAATTGCTCACGTTCCACATCTGCTGGACCTATGAGGGTGATATTGTCAGTCTTTGCCATTTGCTCTGCTGCCTCCAAGTGGCCAAAGCTATTTATTAAAACTGCTTTAGGAACCAAGCCTGACGAGACATAACTTGTATAAGATCATTATTCCAATGCTTTGTTTGTTCGCTCCACAGTCCATAAGTAAAGTTACAGTCAAGACCTCTTCAGACTAACCATTTGCCTTCCCTTTTTCTCTCCCACCAGGGCAGGAGAGCTTCAACTCTCGCTCCCTGGCCCTGCAGGCTCAGAAGAAGATCCTGAGCAAGATGGCGACCATGGTGGTGGCCAACATGCTGACAGATGACACAAGCAGCGAGATCTTAGACGAGCTCTACAAGGCGAGCCGGGAGTTCACCAAGAGCAAGAAGGAGGCCCACAAAATCATCAAGGATGTCATCAAGATCGCCCTGAAGATCGGCATCTTATATCGCAACCACCAGTTCAGCCCGGATGAACTGGACACCGTGGAGCGCTTCAAAAAGAAGATGAACCAGGCGGCCATGACGGCGGTATCATTCTACGAGGTGGAGTACACCTTCGACAGGAATATTCTGTCAGAGCTCCTGCTGGAGTGCAGGGACCTGCTTCACGCCCTGGTCGAGCAGCACCTGACCGCACGCTCGCATGCACGCATCGATCATGTTTTCAACCATTTTGCCCATGGGGAGTTCCTGGCAGAGCTGTATGGGGATGGGGAGGAGTACAGACTCTCTCTGAGGAAGATCTGCAACGGCATCAACAAACTGCTGGACGAAGGAACGCTTTAACATCCCACGCCTGACCTCTTTCACCCCAAGCTTGTCATCCTCCCTGCTGGTCTCTCCTGCCTCCTCACACGCACTCACTTCTTTTTGCTCCTGTCTTCCCGTTTCTCCTGCATCCATTTCTGTGGAGCCCGTTGCAACATCTAGATGCTGTTGTACAATGAGGGATTTTTTTTACACTGTCTTTTGCACTCTGTGGATCTGACTGTTGCACACCGGGACAGCCCATTCCACTTTGAATGCATTCCAAGTCATCCTTTTTGTCAACAAAAGTGTACTGTACCAATGGCCAAAAAACATTAGGTATTCCATACTTGGATATGGAAGATAATCAGTAGTAGTGATCTGTCTGTATCTCTTGTCTGTATGTGTGTGCGCACGTGCAAGCGTGCTTGTGTGTGTGTTTAAGGGATTCCCCGGAATAATGTGTTTGTATATAGGAACAACTATGAAATGGTGTGTTATATGTATCAGTTTTATGCGTCTGTCTTCTCTACAAGGGTATAACACTTTTATTAAAGATTTCTTGTAAACAACATTTTGCAGTTCTTCTGACAACAATAACTTCTTGTAAGTCATTGCAAGCCTTTTTGATCTAGCAACTTCAACCAGTTTTTTTCCCCCTTTGGTAGCAGCCATCACCATAATTTCCTCTCAAGACCAATTTCATAGAAAACAGGGGATGTTGCCCATGTGCAAACTCTCTTTCAGAATAAATATTCAAATTTCCTAGACCTAAAATACCTAGAGAAACAGCCACAGTGATAGTAAATAAATTATTGGATCATCATCAAACCAGGAAACAAATGGTGCATTAAGTGACTATTTTCCTATCCATGCAAACCCACACGCATGTCAAGCATAAATATGTCAATACCTGTGTTGCAATGAGCAAGAAATGTGGTGATTTGTAATTTCTGATTCATGACCTCTGGTCTATTATGCTCCCTGATCCCGGAAAACATATTACTGGTGGCTTGGTTTGACTCCAGCGGAATTCATTGGTCAGAAGAGAAGTCCAGTTTTAAGTGTCTGTCTCTTTCCAAAAACAAAAAACAGCTTGACCGCCCACCCACTGGGCACTCATATACTTTACACGAGCCAGAAACACAAATCATGTAGTGTAAATAAAATTATGGAAATTGTCTCTGGACAGCTAGAGGCATTCATATCATTAACCAGGAAAGAGCTAAACATGTAATGCAGATAAACTCTGATTGGACAGCTCTGATTGGAGAGCATTTAATGATAAATTAGAAAACACTGACGCATGTTATTCTGGGTTTTGTGCAATCTAAAATGATTTGAAAGGTGTAGTTCATGTTACAAAAAAAATGCATTTTATTGCTGGGCTACCTATTCTAAACAGTATTGACATTGTATTGTTGCTAATGTCTGGAATACAAAATTCATTTTGGATTGGAAAAATAAATTACCTTAGAAAACATATGCTGTCTAATACTACAGCATCATTAATGTACAATGAGAACTACACCACACATCCATGCATATGATCCATGCATTTTCTGTCCGTGAGTGACAGTAGGCCTAGTCACGTGAAAAGCTATTCTGTGTGTGTAAAAAAAAAAAGGCAATGATAAGAGACCTTGGTCCATTATACCCAACAGCCATAGCTGATGTGCCTTTACTCGTTTTCAAAAAAACAGAGACCACGACGACTGACCAGTTTCTTCTTACAGTTATTTAATTAAGTTGTTCATTGGATGTAAGCAGATTAAATTTCTTAAGGATATTAGTTTTACTGTTCTGCAAAACATTAGAGTGATTGTATGAGTGATGGATATACCTATTACGACAATGTTTGGCTGTCAGGATGCAGCACAGAGGCAGATCTGCCATGATGTACATAATTTTCTCTGGCCACACGATGACAGTGTGACAGAATATTGTCATGCAGGTCATCACAGTTCAAGGCATGGAAGGGGCAAACTGTTGGAGTACCTAATTGAGCAATTTTGCCATACCCATGCATGATTGCCATGAAACGTATTTTACTGCTCCATACTTTCTTGCAGAGTGTCTGCGGAATGAGATGAAACATCATTGCATCTAATGAATGAATCAACTTGTCCACACAAAGGATTGTTTCTCCCACTACACTAAAATGTATTGTAAAACACGGAAAAAATGAAACGTCCCCTTTCACACAGTTTGGAAAAATGATGTAAAAAACAATTTATCAAAAGCTCTCCCTCCTTTGAATTTCCTCTGAAATAAACAATTTTGTTATTGCTGCAATACTTGAAAATCTACAAAGAGTTTGCCTCTGAATATAATAAACAACAAAAGTCCATGTTCTCTCATATTCTCAAGGGACAGCATCTGTTTAGTGCTCCCAAAAGATAGTCAGAAAAAGGAAAATAAATACAGTGTCAACAGTGCTCTGGAGCACAACTCCAATCAAACATACACTCACTTATTGTACAAATAGCTGGTGACCCATTCTTTTTTTGTCGGTTTGTCTTTTCCTAGTTGCACAGTTGTATTGTAAACCTCTTGTTAACTTTCCAGACATGTTGAGCCTTACTTACTCGAAAGGAAACTCCTTAGACTTTACACATCAAGGTCTTTTTACAGGTCTTGGGAGTACAGTAGATTTGCACATACGATAAATATATCCTGAGGTAGAGACAGTTTACTACACGTTAAAAATGAAGCATTTATGGGACTGATCAGCTACAAAGAAACAGAGTACAGGTGTACACAAGCATATCAAGTGAGCTGTATTTCACTTATTGCAAACATGCAACTATGTTCTGGCCAAAACACAAAATAAAAGTGATTGGGGAACATATTATTCAAAAAACAAGTATTTGGAACTTGTCTGAGGGATTTGATCCAATTCATCACAAAACGTATTTTTGAGGTTCACTACGGATATGTCGTAACATTGCCTAGCTTGCAGTAAGTGTTTCAATTCAACCTAAAGTTGTCAATGAGGTTAAGACCAAGGCTCTGTGCAGGCCAGTCTACGACGGCACACAAGGAAAACATCTCTATATGCTATAATAGTACCAACATCATTGCCATGTTCAAACGCTCTAATAAAGCTATGACCATGGGAGCGTTAACTGACTACATTTGAGATGCAATATTATATGATAATTGATGTGATATCAGAGTTAACATCATCAGCAGGATTAACATCATCATCATCATCATCATCAGGGTGAACATCAACCATATCACTATTGTCATCCGTATTCATCACAATTAACTATACGGCCCAATGTCACAGTCGATTCTATAGCCCTTTATCCAGTAATCGATGCATTGGAATTATGCGCAAATTATTAAACTGCTAGCGCTACACATACCTGTGTTAGCCCCAGGTCGTTGTTCTCCCTCCTCCACCGGATGCACGATTTGTTGATTGGCGTCCTCCAAACAGCCAAACCATACCATGAAATCCAACTGCGAGTCCGCCTCAGTGCGAAAATGTAATGTTTTCCAATGTCAATGTCCAACTTCCGACAGAGTTATTGTTGACTTGGTGAAGTGACTTGGAAACTCCGAACACAGACGAAGTACACGTGTGCCTCTGTTCGTATCGATTCACGTCCACAAACGTCCATGCACCACACGCATGTTTGTTTACTTAAAGTGTATTCCTTCACAAATATGCACCGGTTGAGCCACGCGTACTTATGTTTTACAACTTACATGAACATAAACACGGCTCAATTGTCGGCCACGCCACACCTGACTCTATACCTGGAGTTACAGCTGATGCCACCTACAGCTGACTTAAAAAGGAACCGTGCGCATCCCCACGCCACCTACTGTACAAACAGTTGAACTACATGTCGAAGCTTACATACTGCACATACATTCCATAGCGGGCCGTGTAACATCAAACACCGTCACTTGGTAACATCAATATTAACCTAATAAAATGAAAACAAAATAATTTAGACAACGCTCTATGTAGGCTACTCACCAACACGTTTTTGTTTGTACAGACTGTACAATGGTAAAGTCCCCGCCAGGCATGCCAATGTGTACTGTTTCCCAATGCTCTCACAGTTTGTTTGTTTGTTTGTTTTTTGCTGAAGGAACTCAAGCATCAGTGGGACTTTTCAGTTCAAAAGCATTCATGACAAAACATAACCATCAGTTCTGCGACAAAAGCAGTTTCTTCTCCTCCGTTAGGCCCTGTGAGTCTAAAAAACAACTAACAAAATGAATATACTGTAGATTTTGTCCAGGTCGATACAGTAACTACCAGTCCCTACCTGCTACAGATGCGGTGTGCTAGCTCAGACCATCCAATCAAAGTCAGTGAATGACGCTACTCCAGGCCCTGGGGTCGCCTCCTTGAATTCTGATTGGTTAAATCAGCTAAAGCGACAGTTTCATTGCCATTCACTTTAAGCTATCAGCGCAGTTATGAAATTAAGAGAGAAAAGCAGAGAGACTATTGGGAGACATTTTACATACCAAAAAACAATTAAGGCATACATGTGATGTGTAATGTTATTTAAAAAAACATTATAGTAAAAATCCCCTATAGACAAAAAAAGAAGAACAGACTGACAGATAAGTCCATGGAGTGTGTTGTTTTGAATGTTTTACACGTGTTCGTATTTTGTCAAGCTGTTTCTGGATGTGGCACATCAAATATGAGTGAGTGCAACTACAGCCACTATACACAAGATGGCAGTAACGTAATACATTACAAAAAAATAAAATGTCAAAGGTAAAGCTGAGGAGAATTAGCAATGCTGAATTCAGGAGCTGCCATCCTCTTATCTTTTATGTGATTATTAGTTTGGGATGATATCATATATTCTGGCATAATATTTGCCGTCATGGTGCTTCTCTTCCTGGACTGCTGAAGGAGTCAGAAGACAGGATGTACAGTCTGTAGCAAAAATTCCATCCTGCAGTGCATATGACACAATGGTGGGACAGAAGTAATTCTACAATCTTAAAATGGCACATTTTAAACTGTGAACATTATTTAAAGAAGCGCACAATTATGTCAGTTAGGATAGAGGCATTATTTTAAAACGCAGTGGGAGATTTCTTTAATGATCTTTATGTGAAACAAATAAAGAATGCTTGATGGATACATATATCCTTAACATAACAGTGTATTCTGATGGCACCAGAAACATATTATTAAAATCTCAATTTAATTTAAAGAAGGTAATACATACAATACAAAAGCGTTGAAGCTTGTGATGCTTGATGTTGGACACTAAGAGCTGTTGGATGATATTTTATGGACAGATTTAAATCATTTGTCTTTTCATTTCATCCACAAAAAAGGTTTGCATATACTGTTCATCATGATGCCCACTGATCTAAATGTTGAACAAAGCTAACATAAACTATAACATTTCATTGTCCATTCTGCTATTAGCTCAATATAGGGATTGGTGCATGATATACGTTATGTATATTCTGTACTATGTTTCCTTGTCTTCGCTGGGACCCTCTATAAACAACACTACAATATACAGTATTTTATCATAACAGCCTTTCCTTTCCTTTACAGCCTCTACACACCCACACAAGTGTTTTCTCTCTCGTCTCCAGATTCTGTGGGTGTGTATTAAATGAGGGTGAATTGATTTCAACCATTATGTTTGTTGTACTCTGCACAGCTTAAACCTTTCTGAGGTCTAATCAGCTTAGTAATTGAGTGTGGGTGTGTGAGATGTGGAGGCTTTAATAAGAAGGAAAAGCACAGGTGAAAAAATAAATAAATGAATGATTGGAGACTGGAGACACACACATACAGGCTTGCACACACAAAACAGTAATGTCTCAGCGAACGCTGATACTAAATCTTGACATGGTGAAAGCTGACAAACCCACACACTGTGTGGGGCGAAGAACAACTGCGGCATTGAATAATAGATTCCCTCCACTGCCAAAGGGAAATGTATTGCAGTGAGTGGTTAATCTATAAAGTTATTTTCTACTTGTCGTGATGGCAAACAACTGTATGATGTAAAAATGACTCCTCTGAAAAAAAGAAGACTCCGGTCACTGAGCAGGGTGCCTTTTAATCTCAAATATAAGGATTTCATAAACCAGAGGATTTACAGTGCACGCAACAACCCTACCTCTTCCTTTCAACCAGTGTGAAATTAAAAATGTGGCGGAAGTGCTGCGGATCATGAGCCTGTTCATGATGACATCTGATTTGACCTTCAACATGCGATTCCCAGGAGCCCCCTAATATCTTTATTTAGCCTATATTTAATGATGAGATGCCATATCATCAGGAGCATACTTTAAATGGGACACTTCACAGTATGCTTCTGCACCTCCTTTTTTGTTAAACCCAATTAAACAAGTGGTAAATTAAACCATTTTAATATCAACCTCAGCTTGTGGTCTGAATGGTCCACTGGAAACTGATGTAATAGCACTAACACCTGCAGGATCATCCACAAGAGACGTATAAGCCCCTATCTAGTCAGCGATACACTGAGCCATGAAAGCAACGTGGTCATAAAAGCAGCGTCATATGTCTTCCCCTTTGTTTGTGTGTCTAATTGTTTGGCGTTTTTATAACGGTTGCTGTTTACTGGGCAGTGGAAGATCTACAACCATGACGCAGGTTGTGAGTGACGCACAGAATGGGCGGACTCTCCTGCTCAAACACTGCAAAAAAACATGAAAGTCAGCACTTTGATTGCTCTGCTGAGCACTAAGGAATCACGCATTCGAGTGAAGTCCTCTGGTTTTCACCACCAGAAAATCCATTTGTTCTACACAGACACAAATCCTACTGGCTTTGGGCCATTATTACCACTAAGGTTTAATAATACTGACATTTTATTGATAATATCATTGAATGATTATTCAAAAAAAAATGTTTTCCAAATATATATTGTTATGTTTGTTATTGTCAAATATAGACATAGATTTGTTTTCCGCAGCATTAAATTAGTTTCAATAATTGGTCGGACATGTACCCCAACACAACTGCTATTCCTCTTTCTTTTAAGAGAAGATAAGATAAGATAAGATAAACCTTTATTGTCTCACAGTGCGCCGTTGCAGCAGCAGAGGTAAAAAAATATACAAACATAAATAGACACAGGTACGGAACAAAGTCAACTAAGGCTTTGGAAAAGTAGAAAATACATATATGAAGTACAGAAGATACAATGTAGTGTAGTGTAGTGACAGTGACCTGAGTATATGCAGTGGAAATGGACTGTATTGAATGAATACTAATATAAGCAGTGTAATGTTAAAGTGTATGCGGTTTAAGTTTACAGTTTCATTGGAATAGCTATTCTCTCTCTACACTCTTAGATATTTTAATAAATAGTAAATAGTTACACCTTATTAACCACGGTAACACGCCGCATCTCCGGACTCGCAAACCTCTGTGACGTGGCGGTAAGCGGGACACTTCTTGCAGCGTCCCCCTCCTCATCCTCCTCCTCCTCCTCCTCCTCCTCCTCTCCCCCTCCGCAAAGCCAGAGGGGGCAGGTCTTGTTGTAAAGCTCTATTACTGCCTTAGCAGGTGATGCTGGAGCTCACACGGGGCTTGAGGAGCCTCCCCGCTTAGCTGGTTATAATTAGAGAGAGGTGACCTGGTTTTGTCAACAGCTCCAGAGCACGCCGGAGGTTTGAGCTTCCCCTCGCCGCCCGGTGCGTCTCACAGAGCGGGCGTACTGAGCGCAGCCTCCGCGGCACTTTCAGCACCGGCCGGAGCTGTCCACACATTCAGCACTTGGTCGTCCGCAGGAGGAGGAAGCTAACCTTCAGGCAGCAGGACTGTCCGGAGACACACTCCCTCCTGGGCAGCTCGAGACATCTCCGCTCAGGATGGCAGCGAAATACGTCGGCCTGCTCGTCCTCGTCCAGCTTGTAGCCTTGAACGTAGTGAGCCAGATTTCTGCCTTCCCCGCACTCACAGCGTCGTCGGACGGTGAGTGGTGCATCGCCTCCGCTCGTGCTGCGAAATCATATTATCATAACCCACTTGCAAACCTTCAGCCCTTCAGCGTTTTTTTGTGGTTGTTGTCAAAAGACTGTAGACACTGTAGACACAAAGGAAAAGAGGGCGATCGCACAAAGTGCAAAATAGCTCATACAACTCTAAGCAGCATATGAAAACAACTGAAAAATACGCTGCTACAAAGTTAATCGCCCAATCATTCAAAGAACACGAAACGGCGTATTCATAATCTGCAGAGATCATGTGAACTGAATCACGCCACAACACCTTGTACACTGTGTATAGTATACGCATGGGCAGTGGCGGTGGCACATGATCGCAAGATCTTGCCAATTGCTTCCCATCTTTCTTCAGGTGGTACAATGTTCGCGGATTGTACGAGGAGTTTAGATTTAAATGAAATAAGAAAATCTCCCCTTAAGGCAAACACACGCCACTGACTGATCGTGTTTTGAAACGACGCCTGTTAGGCCGCTTGTGGTCTATTTTCGCCGTTTAATCTTTTGTTTGATAATCCGATTAAGCCCTCGCTGTGGTGAGTTGGGAGAGCAGAAACGAAAACATAAGTTTGGAAGCTGAAATTGTATTGAACGCCAATGAAAAACAATTAAATCGATTATATGCAGTTTATATTTTTAACAAAATCTGGGTTTGCCTAAGGCACAAAGTTTAGTCATTGTGTTGTCTTTTTTGCTTTTCAGATAAAACTGTGTACAATAGACAGCTCACAGAAGAAAAACCTTTACAGGAGCAGGTAAGTGCCTCTTTGTCTATATTACAAAGCTAATGTTGCAATCTAATATCCGGCCAAATTGGCTTTATGGTCACTCGCCAAACATCCTAGATATTAGTTAATCAAACATTAATCATCTGAGTTTATGTTCCCTGAGTTGAAATCATTTGTGTCATGTTCATCATTTCCCTAGATTGCAGAGGCAGACAGTGTCAAAGCTGCAGTCCAGTCAGCTGGTAAGAGGAAACTATCTCTCCATCAATCAATGACTTTATTTCCGCCTGATGATGTGGACTCATGTTACCACACTTCCAGTAAAACATGCTCTGCTTTACTGAGAAATTAGAACAACTAGCGGAAGATGCTTCACGTTACAGCTGTCAACCTCCATCACCATCACATGTATTGCTCTGGTTTCATCATTTTGTTTCTGCTGCCTTCAGAGAGCGTCCGTCCCGCCGCATCCAAGGACACAGAATCAGACCAAGACCGGGATGACCTTTCTGTGCTCAAGTCCCTGGCCAATGGCCAGAAATCAAAGGGGACAACTGTGGTACCAGTGAAGAGGGAGGAGCAGTACTATCCCGATGAGTCAGACTCCACCAAGAGCCGACGCCTGGCTGAGGACTACGACTCAACTAAGAATGGAATGGACAATGGCAAGTACCAGGGTACGCACACCTGTCACCATGCACCTTGTACTAACAGGCTCAGTCCTAACCATGCTTGTTCAATGTGCAGAGAGCTGCTGGCCATTGTGTTGATTCAGGCCTCTTGCTGCATGCTTCTGTCTGTCACTTAAAGGCCACCCGGCAGACATAAAAAAAAAGACTAAAGGAAACACATGCGTGTGATGGGGGATAAGTAGCGACAGATAGAAAGAGTTGAAGCCACGTGCATGCTAAAGACAAAGATTATCTTCTTCCACACAGGTGTTGCTGTTGTGACAGCAAAGGGACAGTGCGCTTCTTTACAAAGACTTGTAAATACATGTGAGATGCTTTTTAGACACCAGTATCACTGCTTCCTCTCCAAATTAACGACACTGGTAATGATGCATTCATTCATTCGATTCATTTTTAAATTGAAATAAGGAAAACCCATTTACCCCCCAAATCCTATTTTCCAGTCCTTCGGTTACCTTTGACGTTATATTTGGGATCATTTGAAATATATTTATTCAGGGCACTGGACAAGTAAGTGGAATTTTACCAACAATAGATTGCATCAGCACACATTTCACTGAATGTGCACGTAATTTGATATCCACTCCAATCATCTGCATAAAGCAATGGCTTCGAGGTGAGGTGACTCAGAGACAAAGGGCTGAGTGCTATACCTTATTGATTCATGTGGTTAGCCTGACAATGACAAGCAGCTTGTCAGGTTACCCTTCATCTAAATTTGGCACGTACAGTCTGTATTCCATCTCTTACTTCCGAGAGTGAGACAAGGATGGACCCGATATTTAGAAGTAAAATATATAAATGATGATTCAGCCATCCAATACAGTGTGTGTGTGTGTGTGTGTGTTACTTATGTAAGCATAGTAAAAAAAGAAGGATACTCCGTCAAATAGATTAATAATTAAAGCAAAAACGCTCCACACAACTTATGAGCATGATTAAAAGGTTACACATGATAACATATGTCCTGTCTCCTCACAGATGAAACGGAGAGCTTCCGTCAGATTGATGGCACTCCACTGACAGCCGAAGACATTGTCCAGAAGATTGCAAACAAGATCTACGAGGAGGACGACAGAGGGGTGTTTGACAGGATTGTCTCCAAACTGCTCAAACTGGGGCTGGTAGGTTCTACGTTTTTTCTCTCTAATGCCACTGGATCCACACAGCATGGAGCATGACATTAGCTCAACGGGAACTCTCTCTCTCATTGCACACCCAGTTTTCTCAGTGGGAAAGACAGACATGTGTGAAATTTGATTTGTTCCATGATCTTGGTTGTAAATTACTTTTTTGACTGTCAATAAGTAGTGTGACGATACGTCTACAGCCAGAACATGTTGTTCTGTTCTACCTCTTCTTGGTACTAAGTACAGTTGTCCTTAATCTGTCTCTGTGTCTTTCTGTAGATCACAGATAGTCAGGCAGATACTCTGGAGTACCAGGTGGCCGAAGCTCTCCAGGACCTCATCACCAAAAACGCAAAGAAAAATGAGATTGAGGACGTGGAGAGCAATGACCAAGATCAGAGGGGAGAGAAGGACGACCAGGGTACAGACATAAACACGGTAAAACTTGCATGAAATTGATGGTAGGCATTGGTAAGAGTAAGGATGACAGCGATAACAACAGCAACTCGGGCCTTTCCAGGACTCATGGGAGCCACCTAGGCGCAGCTACAATGAAGATGAGGATGACGAGGTAGAGGACGATGATGAAATTGAGGACGAGGTGGACAGGGCTGCTGAAGAGGATGGAGCTGACACAGCTGACAATACCTGGAATAAAGATACTGAAGAGGGTAACGAGGTGAACCCTGAAGATGGACTCCAGGACCTGCAGTACTTCCCCAATTTCTACCGTCTGCTCAGGAGCCTCAACTCAGGTAAAAAAAACGACGACAACATATTCTCAGGTTTATATTTCAGATCAGAGTCACAAAAAACATCGATTCACAGCCTTTTCCGTCAAAAGTTAGCAGTTCCTTAGATCAATAACGGAACCAGATGGCGACTGTTGTCTTGGCAACATTGTTCAAGGACAAGTTAATCTTCATTTTGTGCACCTTTCCTACCCCTAATGCATCTAGGAAGTGCAGATGAAAAGCACACATGCACACACATAATTAAATATTTATAATCCAGTCACCATGACCCCCAGAGCTGAACACCATGTGGTAATAGTGCCACCATGGCAACCACTTATCATTAGCAAATCATCAATGCTATAGCTTTTGGTTTTATAATGTGTCTTTGCTGTTTGCAGATCAAGACACTCAGGAGAGGGAAACATTGATCACCATCATGAAGACACTGATAGACTTTGTGAAGATGATGGTGAAGTATGGAACCATCACGCCAGAGGAGGGAGTTTCCTATCTGGGTGAGAATAACAGAGTGCCAGAACTGAACTTTACTCATTGTTGTCGAAGTGCAGTGCAACTACCTGAGACATTGAATTATACAAAATAAGCCGGAGCCCTCATGTGTGGTTAACAACATGAAGAACAAGTTGATAATATTGGATATCTTTAGTGTGGCAGTTTATTCTTAATTTATTAGCTTCCTCTCGCACCATACTTTCATGATGTGACTGAAAGGTCCAGGGCAAAGGTCTCACAAAAGTCATTGTTATTTGGATATACGATCATATTGAGTTATGGATCACACTTGACAGTTTAAAGTCCAGTTGATATATTATTTTGTGTGGTTTGTCTACATTCAAGAAGTTCATGTGCTCTATGTGTGGTTGAAATATTTAAAATGTATGTTTGTCTATTGCACTAGTGTACACATGTCCCTTGTCTGTGTGTGTGTTCTATGTGTGTTCAGCCAAACTAATGGTTCCCTCAGTCAGTGCAGTGGAGTGTGAAGTCTGCACGGACAGATTAGTGTCAGGGGCACCCGACAAAACGGGTTTGTTTTTTTTATGGCTAGCCATCGCATCAATATGAGTGGAAAGGTCAGGAAGCTGAAAGGGACAGCTGTCCAATGTATACATTGTGCATGTATGCCATTTATGTTACATAGATAAATATTTATCCTTCTATTTATTATCTATTATTATTAGTTAAACCAAGCAAGTTTCTATAGCCCAGTCTGCGGTCTTTAACCTGTTTTATTTTCAATCAAACAATATAAAGTGAAAAGACTTTACAGGGAAAGAAAACAGTAAACAATTCTTAAACTCGAATCAATTTAACAACATGTCCAAAATCAGATCAAAATGTTGATATGTCGCAATTTTGAAGAGGGATTCATCAGTACTCCTTCTGTTGACCCCTAACAGCAGGTGGCTATTGTTCTTTCCAATGCCACTGAACAAATTATCGCTGCTGATGTCTAACAGCAGGAAAAAAAGCAGGGATATACCATTACAGAAGATGTGTTTCCTGGGCAACCCATGGCCTTGTGGTAGTATAGGTTGTGAGGAGATAAAAGGATGGACAGAACACCATTGCCTAGCAACATGTTAATGCCCACCTCATTGCCTCTACCCCCAACTGGCTGTGATGCTCCAATGAGTCATCCAGATGAAAACACACGAATGTCAATCAACACTAATATGCCTGAGGGTGAAGCAGGAATCAAGATAGACAATGAGATAGAGAGAAGGTAATGTACAGGAAAAGAGGACAGGGAACGCATTTTTGCAATTTAGTCAGATCAGTTACGCTCACCTTTTCTTTTATACTTTAATAATACACCTTTATTAACATGTATACGTATTAGCATTTAATAATGTTTGATACACTGTAAATAATTGTTTTTGTCATCACAGTGTTTTTTTAAATCAAGTATCTTAAAGTTTGAATCACGCCTGTAAAAGCTAAATAAAGGTATTTAGATCTATAGATTAGAAGTGCTTTGGAATAGATGATGACATTTCAGTTGATTGACATTTAACTCCCTTTGAGCCAAATGATTTCCCTGATTGATTCGGGTCTTTTTCACCCACCTACAGAGAACCTGGATGCTATGATAGCCATGCAGACTAAGAACAAGCTGGGCAAGTCCCTCGGCCCTGACTTCACTGGACCCAATGGTAAACAACCTTACTATAAAAATTGCTCAACATCTTTAACTACTGCCATACGTATCTCAAACACATGAGCAGCAGCTTATATTGCTTTTTGCATCTATTTTTCCTGTAGGGAAAATCCTGGATGAGGATGATAACACCAAGGCAGAAGCCGCAAAGATGCAGAAGGAATACGAAAACCTGAAAGACTCAACCAAGGAGGAGAACCCATCATCTGAGACCAGTCAGTCCACTACCTAATACAAATAACCAGAGAAAAAATGCATGACTAAATTGTTGCCAATTTGGCCCTCAAAAATGATAAACAGTGTCCGTTAAAAGTGACTCTCCTTTTCGGTTGTGTGCTTTTGTTTTGTTCCAGATTTCTTAAATAAATTCATTTTTTTTAAATACAGCAGATTCTCACAGCATCAGTTGAGTGAAGCAAAATATCACCTCAGTGAAAAGTAATTTCAAACTGTTTATTTGCTCTCAGCTGGGAAAGGATAGGAAATAAAAAACGCAATGTAGTCTGGGCCGGTCATAGTTAAGTCCCTGTTTGTCACTGAACTAGGTCGGTCCTGTAACACTCGGGGGAAACCTGGTCAAAACTGCCATTATACTGTGTTCCTGTACCCTGTAGTGTAATCATTCATCAGTCTAAACCACACAAGTATGCATACAAATATGAGGCAAACTGAAATATGGAGCAGGATTACCAGCAAAATCTTTGTTTCAGCTGGAAAATTAAGTGACTCCTGGGTCATTTCAGCTCAACAGTGGGATCTATGCTCTTTATTCAGTTGCCTAACATAATATATATGACAAAATAGGGCATGTGTTACGATCCAAATTTAATATGTGGTTTCGCAACAGTATAATCTTGATTGATAGTTACATTTCTAACTGTAGATATGCTTTACATTACAAAGCCACTGTTTCCGCAGTATGAGTCTCACAATGTGTCTGTGTATAATGCTGCTAGTTAAAAATAACAATCCTGGCGGCCTGAGTTTTCCCGTTTCAAGCAAAATATAAAAAGAAATTATGAACAATTCTTGCTGTAGGAATGGTATCTGGTGAATAATTGATCATTCTAAGCCAGCACTGTTTTGTTGTTGCCTATAGTGTAAGCTATAGGCTCTTCTGGGGAAAGTCAAATTTCATTGTTTTCTGTTTTCTAATACATTAAAGATGATTCTACTTTTCTTAATTTTCTTCTCCAAACATCAGATCAGCCAGGCAAGTCAGAGGCTTACCTGGAGGCTATCAGGAAGAACATCGAGTGGCTGAAGAAACACAACAAAGATGAAGGCAAAGAGGGTGAGACATCATATACTTACATACTATAAAGCACATGAAACATTAATTTGGTGTGTCTGCTTGGGTGCTAGTGTGTGTATGCCAAATGATCATCATGTGTACAGTATCAATAAGGTTATGTATATATACAATAACATTTAAATAGCTTAATTCTTCAATCATTGTTGAGATTAAGGAGCCAGAATAAGACAACCTCCTCACTTGCAAATCCTCATCTCCTCACTACACAGTCGAGGGTCACAGACAGATCCCGACACGATGCACGAAAGAACAGAACGTTTCAAACCTCTTTTGTTAGCCTCAATTTGCAATTTAAATGAGTTGGGATACCAGAATAGATGCATCTCTCCAGTTCTCATGAATATGGATCATTCTTAATGAGTCTGTCCTAATTACTTGTGATACAGCTGCCTAGTTCAGAGTATTCATCAATCTATTTTCTGCTAGCTGCTGGTAGCAGACGTCCATGCTACCAGGGGTTCTTCCACACAAGAGCACACAAACTCTCGCAGACCGACCGTTGCACTCCAAACTTAATTAAACCAATAACATAAATCACAACATCAATTAAAGCGCCCATACCTGCCACCTACGTCAATATCACTCCCAGACTCTTTCTCAGGTGACTTTGTGTGTTGCCCTACTGACACACCTGGGAGTGCTTCACCTGGGCGGTCCCCAGACCCCTCCCCCATGCAACCTTCGGCCACACCATTCCTCGACATTTAGGATTAGTGGTTTTCTTAGCAGTGCAGTGTATTTTTCGAGGGCAAGTGTGATTGTGTCTTGCAGAAATTGAACACTAAAAAAGCCACGATAGGAATATCTTTGTTTGCTTATATCTTGCGATTCATGGTATTAGTATGATATATTTATATATTATATTCATATTTATACCCATACTGTCAATGTCAGCATTTATAAGGACTCAGCATATGATCAATTTAAAGACCTTGGAAAGCTGTGGTAGTTTGACACACAACACGGCATGCGTCTAACAGGAAAACCTGCTGTGGGGCTCTCCACAGCATAAAATCGATGTCCCGAGGTACTAAATTAAGCAGAGTATGAAATGTTAATTCATTCTCACTATTTAGTCCACTGATGATCGTCACAGTAGGATACCTCAGACAAATAAAACCAAGAGTTCTGGCTCAGTGAATGTTTTATTTATCGTTAATGTTCACTGGCCTGATCAATAATCGGAATTGTGAGATCAGCAAAGTGATTCAAAGAGAGAATATAGATTAGCGTATCTTGTTCCTTAAGCCCAAAAGATAGAAAGACAAAAACACAAAGACGGAGAGCATAATGCTGCAGAGCAGTGGGGAGCAGAGGGCCAGAGCAGCAGAGAAGTTTTGTTCAGGGTTATCCCCGACCGGGCTTTATATAGGACATCTCATTAGCATTCTAGTGTGTAAAGTGGTTGTCTGGGACAACTGGGCAGAGGACACGGACAGATAACGGTGTCAGAACGGAGAAGCAGGGACTGAACAAACACACGGTCAAAATGTGCCTCCAAAATCATACAATTTTCCCACAGTGAATGTGATTAAAATGGTTCACCATCAGGACCTTTACATGCTCTCTACATCCTTATTCTCTCCATTTATTGTTGTCTCTCATGAAGTACAGCAGGAGTTAAACAATAGCCCTTTCTACATAAAGAACAGTGTCATAGTAACAGAGCGGGCCATTTATTGTGTTAACCAGCAGCACCCATTAGGACTATCACAGCAGACTTGGTGTGTTTGTGTACGCCTACACGCTGCACAGATTAGCCAGAGGACCAGATGGACATAGAGGCCACATCCTGGTTTTGTCTCTTGGCCCCTTACAGCCTCGATTGAGAGAAGCAGCGTGGTCTTTGATCACAATGCGGTAATCCCACGCAATGCAACTGTGTCTTAAAGCAGTGCAATTAATGGCAGCTGGCATAAAATGCCATCAAGAAGGTGCAGAAGCTGTCGTGTGACTTCTTGGCTGTCCTCTATCCTTCTGTTTTTCCTTTACTGAGAGTCATTGGGAGCAGAGAGAAGTGGTGCAGCAGCTGTTTGTCTTCACCCTGAAACAGATCTGTTACCACGATGGATAGCTCAGAGTTAGGTTAAATATAGCCAAATCCGACCGCAGTCTAAAGCAGGGGCGTCCAAACTACAGCCCGCGGGCCATCTGCGGCCCGTAGTTTGATTTGGCCCACTGAGAACAATATCCTTTGTTTTTTGTTATTTCATGCACTCTTATCTCTGTAACCCCAGACAACCATGATTACGCTGACCTTAATCCTGTGATAATGACTGACCGGGCCAGATTATAGCTTGTTTGGGTGTGCTGTCTTAAGAAGATACTGCCTCAAGAATTGTATGGCTGATCCACCCAGTCCAGTGTAATCTTTCTATTTGAGTCTACGATCTATTCACCTTCCATTCCTTGTGTATGATTTACCAGATTACGACCTGTCCAAGCTAAAGGACTTCATGGACCAGCAGGTTGACTCCTATATTGACAAGGGCATCATCGCCAGGGACGAGGGCGACACAATCAAGAGGATCTACAGCAGCCTGTAAATCCGACCCACCTCTGGTCTTAACCACAGGACTTCAACTTAAACTTATGATTTCCAACAGAGCCCTGAATCTTTACAGTTATTTTCCAAGGCATAGTACTGTGTCTTTAAAATGGCCTGCTTAGGGTAAGTTGGTTACCCTCTCAGACATCTCCAATATGTATCGAGAAAAAGGGATTTAATAATAAAACAATATCCACAAAGCAGATCATTCTTTACAGCTCCCTAGCCGATTTATTTTGCACACCAAGATCAATAAATAGAACATCATATTGCTGAGAGAAATCTAAATATTTTATGTTACAAACACAGTTCCAATTAAATTCAAGCATCTACTCTAACCCTGACTCCTGTAAGAAATTAATGTTATGAGAGTATGATGCAGTTGCTTCGTTATTAGTTTCTTTTCCCCCAAACATCTTTGCAACCAAACCCACATATATCAAATTGTACTCATGATGTGTAACCTGTCTTTGCTTATTATCCTAATCGTTTTAGATAATATAATCGCTCTTGCTTTACTTCCCAGAAATATAGTCAATGTGTATCATCACTCCTCTGTTCTGTTCTGCTGTCATTCTTGGGCCCACTAGGGGGCGGTGTCTGTTTCATTTCCTCTCTACATGTCTCTGTGGGTTAACATTAACACTCTCTGTAGAGACACGAGATGAAGTATTTTTAAATGTAAATATGTGTGATTTTTTCCTAAATTTTAAAAGCAATTAAAACTTTGCCTTTTCTTTACTTGTGTACTCTACTCTGATAACGACAGCCGCACTGACGAAACACCCACCGAAACAAAGAACATGCATTGACCTGAAAAGACTCGAGAACTTTGCGTCTGGCTTAAATACATATTTATTCTCTCCAAATAAAACCAAAAAGAATTTAAAAGCACAATAAAACCGCGGTTACAGACAATTCTCCACACACATAAATAATGCATTCACACTTCAAAAATAGAGCAGTCCCTTCTGTTCTTTAAGAAAAAAAAAGAGCTTCAATGAGGCAAATGCAACAAAGGCTCGAGCCCATCCACCCCCTCTGTTTGGGGTGTGCTCATACAGAGTAAACACTAGCGCAGAAGGTCTGGATATATTTCCAATGTTGCTATTATAGGAGGAAGATTGAGAACCTCAAAAGCAGTTAACAAGTATAACAAGCTTATCCTTCTGGAATTGCTTAGCACACTTGATGTGTGTATGTGTGTGTGTGTTTGTGTAAACATACGCAGCAGGTGGGCTCTATACTACAGCAGCTTGAGGAGCATAAGATGAGTGGATGGAAACATGTGCTCAGATACACTGTGCTGTTGTGTATCCCAGTAAGACTGTACAAAAAAAACAAAAAAACAAACATAATACATCGTTATATATATAGGCAAACATGACACTTTTGTTTGACATAGTTTGGTAAAAGCAAAGAAAAAGAAGAGCAAGAAGGTTGTGGTGTGTGTGTGTGTGTGTGTGTGTGTGTGTTTGTGTGTGTACTTGTATGTATGTGTGTGTGTGTGTGTGTAATTGTGTTGAGTCCAAGGTAGGAAGGTAAACAGATGTGTGTCTCATATCTCCTGGTATGACGTCGTAGGGGCTGTGTAGTTCTCGTCACTGCTCCTGCAAATGAGAAAAGGATGTATAACATTTAATTTAAGGGGGGGCATAAAATGTTCCACAGCACAGACACATTAATATAACTGCACACAAAGACTTCCCTTTCCTGTCCTTCTCTGTTTAACTGGTCACCTCTGTGTCTATGTGGGTGTGTGAATAATGGATGAGGCTGATAAAACAGCTTCCTCACAGCCGAGGGCTCATGTGGTCAGAAAATTGCCTCTCAGTACAACACAGCATTATCTCGCTGCCAGATATAGTTTATAGACATACTTTAACTTATTTTTTTCTAACCACAACTTTCAGAATGGCTACTTCAGAAATGCAAGCTTCAACACTGGAGCTATTGTCCAAACAATTCACAGTGCTGAGAATGTGGCCGCAGAGCCAAAAACAGCAAAATAATTTGGGGATGAGATGCGGCGGGAGGATGGGCTCAGCGTAACTCGAAGGAGGAGACAACACTTTTTTGAACCACCTTCAAGACAATCGTGCATTTTTCGCTTGCCTTTAAGTTAGTTAGTTGTCAGCAAGATATCTCCGTCTGCATCTAAATGTAATGATCTCTACTGATCTTAAATCTCGTTGAGCAACAGAACAAAAGACTAGAGAGAATGGAATGAAGCGGTCTTCATTCCACATCCAAGACGTAACCTATTGTTGCTATCATAACTAAGTTTCATTATCTTTTATCATTCATATGTATCAGTTCCATAAAAAAAAGCATTAAAATAAAATTAAAATAAACATAAAAGAATTAAGTGATTATAATAAATGTGAAGGAGGGTAGTAAATTACAGGGTTTGCACAGTACAATAATGAATTGAAACCATGCTGATATCAACCTACGAGATATACAAAGGTAATGCTTCGATGAACTGGTCAATTCCATATTACCGACAGTAAATCTTGTGGCTCTGACCTGCACCATAGTGTCAACCTAGTTTCATATTTGGAAGGGAGCCAAAGAGGCATGTGGCCTGTGTTTGCTCTGGGACTGAGTGGAAACAAGAGATTGAAACCTTGTTTGTTAAAACTCCAGATCCAACAACCAGCATTGTATGCGTCTGCAGCCACAGACTGAGCTCAAGCTAAAGCTCGGCTTTAAAGGTAAACATTGGAAGAGGAATCAAAGAGTTTGTCTTTCACATTTTCCTAAAACATTGTCTTTGTCAAACATAACAAATGGTCCAGAGAGAGTGGAGCATTGTGACAAAACTAATGTGAGACATTAGGCAGTCAGTGGCCATGAAATAATGAAATGCTTGTCCCAACGTTGTTGACATTGGTATTTGCAGTAAATATTAGTATTTCATTAGTATATATTTAGTCATGGAACATGATATCTTAAGTTCTCCTTCTTTTGGGGAAAATAACGTTTTGAGAGTACATAAGGTCCCCCCTTAGAAAAAGAAACCCTTTAAAAGAAACTGAAGTGGAAGAACAGTGTATGTGTCTGCAGAGAAGACTGCTGGTGTGTGACTCAGTCCTGACTAGTCCTGCACGGGTATATGCCAGACATGCATTACTAACTCACAAACAAGCAGACGTGAAAGCGCTCCCTGTCTCAACATGCAGAGTCAGGGAGACAGACCTGGTTCAGCAAGCAAAATCTCCAGCTGAAATGACTGACTCTTGCATAACGTGGCATCCGACAAGTACTTCAGATCTGCAAAGATTCCTATCTTGGATCGAGCTGCTTTCTCTAAAACCATGTAACTTTCCCTGCATTTGGTCTTTCTTTCGGCTGACTGGGACTTCTGACAAACACCTGCTGTGCTCAGGGAGCGGAGTCTGGGATCCATCTCCTGTAGCCATCTGAAACTATTCCTGCAAGAAAGGTCAACCCTCACACCCAAAGTAAACACAATCTGAACAAACACAAGAAAGGAATCCAGGCGACATAATTTCATTTCGTCTAATGCAGCCTGGTCTCTACAGACAGACGGGAAGCAGTAGAAGGCAGGTGTATTGTTTTTCTCACTTTTCGTCACCTCACCTGACTTCCTCCTCTTTCAGCCTGCGCGCAGCCTGCTTCGACTGTTTGATTTGCAAGTCCAGTCTGTGTAAGAAGTCTTTGGCCGACAGCTCCTCTGGCTGCCGCTGAGGCTTGGAGTCCTCTGGGGGCGGGGACGTGGATGGCGAGGGTCCCTCAATATCCTGCGCCACAATACGTGGCGAATCGGCGTCCTGGCATGCCGCTTCACCGCCCCCCTCGGGAGACTCCAGAGACAATCCGTTAAATATGAAGCGCTTCTCTGACACCACGGGGATGTTGAGGCGGTTCCTCAGGAAGATGCAGTCATTGCTGAAGAGCTTGTTGGCTCTCTTGATTTGCTCCATCTGGCATAACGGGGTGACAGGAAAGTTCAAGAGTTAATACATGAAATAAACGGCTTTTCTGGGGCTACCGATCATTTGAGTTTGTTTTACCATCTTTATACGCAATCAACCTCACATGCTTGACTACATGGAAGCAATGTGCAAGTTATTGCTCCAGCTACATCAGCATTAAGAGCTGTCAGAAGAGTTGTGATGTCCCGCACTTTCAAGCAACACCGGTTTTAATATTGTTCTACTTCTGTTTTTTGTTTATCGCCAGTTTGCAATTACCACCTACACCCAGTATGATTTGATTATTTGTTTTAATTTATTTGCTCGGTCCTGTCAGTATGGCTAATCATCAGATGTATAATCTCGTGTGTGGTGTGTGCAATGACAGCCCACAGCGTCCGACAAGGGAGAAACACTTGCTTCAAGACAGAAAAGTTGCATATAGCACACACAAGTGCTCGTAACGTAAGCCCAGCATCGGGAGCTGTAACCTTACCGTTACACCGTATTTCAGAGCGATGCCCTGCAGGGTGTCATTGTCTGAAACCCGATGCTCCACGAACTTCTCCCCCAGGGAGACCGTGACGCTGGCCGTGCTGCCGTACGAGCGGATCTTGGTCCGGGCCAGGCTCTGGGACAGCTCGCTGTCGGACTCGGAGCCGGACCTGGACCTAGGGAAGATGGGCTGAGCAAAGCGTCCCCCTCCGTCCCGCATCGGCAGGACGGGCGAGAACTCCGCCATCTTTCTCCCGGATAAACAAGCAGTCCGCCTGGCCGCCTCCGTCTATGGACACGACTCGCTGCGGTGAGAGTAAATGGCTGATTTAAGCCGCGGGGAGGTTAGCGTCCCTGGTCGTGTTCACCATTTCAGCCCAGGAAGAGACGGCCATATTCCGGGGAGCCCTGCCACACGGATCGCATCGGTCATAGATCCGCCGCGGTGACGTCAGAGCGTGAATCCGCGCACAGCGTCAGGGGCGTCTATGACACAGCTTCCGGTTCTCTTTTCGAACACAACTATACTGGCACGAGTTTTAAAGATAACATCTATTTAATGTACATGTATATGGAATAAAGTTGAGAAAAGTATAACTGAAAGATAAAAAAAAAAAAAAATGCTGACATAGATAGTAGTAGCTAATTCCAGCACGAAAATCAAAGTTGAAGATAAAAAGAAAATCAGTATCAGGTATTGATAATTAAGCTGCTTCATACATTTTCCAGGCCTAGCTTCTTCCAACTCTAATTAAATAGCTGTGAAACATAATTTTACTAGTTTTGATTCGACAAATCATGCACAAATTATTTTTTTCCATGGTCAGCAGTTGAATTTACACAGAACATATATAATTCTGCATAGAAGTCAGATATTCCTCTCACAATGAAGATACGAGTGTGCTTCATGAACAAAACAAGCAGAGGAGATACAAGGAAAGAAGGCCAAACCTTTGTTTAAAGTGACACCAATCAATTAGAAATATTGACTTCACATCTTGTACCCTAGATCTAAAAGGGTTGGATTAGCCAGTGGGCAAACTGGTCAGGGACAGATTTTCTTACGAATGACAAAGTTGTGCTGAAGAAATCTTTTCACGTTATGTGGAAACATTCAGCAGGTCGCTGGGACCATTGACCACTGCATGCGACATCTGGAGCCAGGGCTGTTCAATCTTACTTCTGACAGGAACCTGGTTAACAGTCCCATGACCAGCGATGCAGGAACATGATAACCATGTGGTAAATGCTATGACAAATTGGGTATTTTCTAAGAATGGAATATCAAAGTCATAAGGTTTGCCAAAGGAGGAAATTGCTGTTGATTCACCCAACACTTTTCCCTACATCCCATGTAGTTATATTGACATTAGCGCAAACAGAACATTCACCTGTATTAGAAGAGATATAACAAAACTGAACAAAAGTTTTTTTTTACCACAGCTGTGGTGTGACAAAAAAAGCTTTGTATCCTCTGCCATTACCAGATAGCAATCTGCAGCATGCGTGTGAGTAATGGAAACTGAGGATCAACAGTTCAGTTAATCATTGTTGTAAACGGGAGAATTCCCCTCATCACGCATTCATTACTGGATGGTAGCTGGTGGACATTTGCAGTGCTCGCTGTCCCTGTCATGTTCACACTTGGAATGGTTCATGTTTATTCAGAAGGGCAGTTAATTACATGAAATTGGATCACAGTGTTTGGAAGAAAAGGACGTTCGATAATTCAATGATGCAACTGCATTGTGAGAAAAAAAAAATGCTGCAAGCATTATTAATACAGTCTCTAAATGTAATGTACTGCTTATGAAAGGGAATAATATGTCATTTAACTGGAACAAAAAGACTGCAGGTGCTACTCATAGATGCACAGGTTGTATGAAATCTAAAATGCTGAGGAACAAATACCTAGGAGCAACAAATGGATTCATCATCACTGAATGATTCATCTATTCCATTTATCTCCCGTGGTAATAGATGATGCTGTGGTAATCTTACTGTCTGACATTTTCAAATGGAAATCAAGTCATTATACTTATGTATTAGTACAAAGGGCAGGAGGAGGGAGCTCATGCATTTATTATACATGGTGTTCTCAGTGTGAGATGAACATTTTTTAGATCTAACTGCAAATTAGTTCATTATTCATGTTATTTAATCCCCTCATCTGTGGTCTTGACTTATCAAATGCATAAACATGGGCACAGATCTGCTAAAGTTAAGAAAAAGAGAAGAAACATTTCAGATGGTAAAGTAATATGATTGACTGATGAATCAACAACATGAGATTGCATTGAGTGGTAGACTTAGTTTAGTAGATTGCATACTATCCTCTATTTTTTATTACACTGGAAAAACACAAAGGAAACAAAGGCTTGATGAAATGACGGAGTATAAGCACTGTGTGTCACCTGCCAGAACATTCCAGATGATGACGCACTCTTGATCTGCCTCGTCCAACTGCACCCAAAGGTCTAGGGAGAGATAATAAGTGTAATCAGTGCAATTCGTTTATCTTCTGTAAGAGGAATAAGGAGAGAATATGGTATATCATCCATCCTTTAAGACTTCAGATACATTTCTATGGTGTTGTGGTTCTTCCTTGCAGTCTATTACTATGGGAGGAAAATAAATTAGGTTAAACAAGTGAATTAAAAGGGAGCATCTGAACACAGCTAGTTTCAAATAGTTTTGTTAATTTCTGTGGCTTTCAATAACATGGGATGTATGCATCTATCGTACATAAGATTATCTACACAATAGTGGTTTCCTGCAACACCAAGGGCTGCACTTTCTGGACCGCAATTCCGGATAATTTTCAGTTAGGTCTACAAACAATGAACCGTCACAGGAGACCTCTATTGCACGTTTTTGGTGGTGCACTGGACTGGTCTCAAGTTCATATTTGAACCACCAGATGGTGCCAGATAATCAATAAGCAGTCCTGCAACTTTCTGGGATACGTAAACTATGCGGAATGTGCCTGTTTTTGATAAAGAAATGCTTTAGAAACATTTTTCATACAATTGCAAGCACTATTTACATTATATAATTGCATTTAAGTGTCCACAACTCCCCGAGTTGTGGACTTTCAATTTTGTATAACCTGGACTGATTGTTTAATATGGCCTTTCTCATATCTCCTTCCAGGTTCCAATTTCAAGGAAGGGCAGTGATTCCCCTTTTCACTTAAAACTAAACTTAACAACCATATATTTGACTGTGCTCTCCGAACACCAAGCTTTAATACAGATGTGGACTAGAAGCTATTAGTTACAGTCTATATTTCCACATGCAGAGGAGTGGTGTTTATTAATAGCCATAGTTCGAGGGAACAGTTGTACTGCCCTTACATAAGCACACAACTGTATAGTTTCCTGCCAGATTCAGATTCTAGGTTTTTTAGTTTTCTTTGATCTGATGCCTTCTGGTGTGTTTGTCAGACATGACACAAAGCTGCTGTCGGTGTAGGGCTTTCAGACAGAGGCTCACCACAACGCTCTGGCACAGGAAAACCCTGGGAGCGATGGAGTCATATGCATTACATCATCCCTGAGCTATGTGCAAACAATCTCAAAAACTGGATCTGATTAAAGGCTGCATATGTGCACCAGTTGGTGTACTGCCCAAACCGAGAGGCCCGTGAGTCATTCATTTCAAACACTTCTTGAACTTCAGGTTTAACGTTGGAAATGTGACTCTACAAAAGACGAAGATTCATTATTTACATTGAAGGTAGTCTGGTGAAACAAAAAACTTGACACAAGGTCCAGATTCAGCCACATTTTCAAGGAAACTCATTGCATGATGTTAAAAGGTATAATCACGCGTAGAGATTATTTTTTCAATCTGGACTAATGTTTAATCAAACAAATGTATTTCATTAATTCAAAAATAATTAAAGGGTCATATGGCATTTTGAATAGGAAATTGGGTGAAGAATGTCTTATTAATACATTTAAAGGTTAACTTAAACACAAGACAGGCCAATGTAAAGGTTATGTAAAAACATTTATTCTTGATGATATCTTATATTCAGCAGTGCAGTTTTTACCAGTTTTGTGGTTTTAAAATGGTAAATATTCCTTAGGTTGAGTCTTCACCTGGGTTTTGATGTAAGGTATAAAAAGAAATCTCAGCAGTGACTTGCGCAGATTCATGTGGTACACACATAAATGGCTGTGTGAATTTGAGATGGCATTTAATAGTTAATATACTTACATAGTATAGAATCACAGACTATTATTAACAAGCCCAAGCAGACTATTATTAACAAGCCCAAGCAAAGAAGCAGTTTTCCACCTTAGCCAACTGTTCACCAGCAAAGCACAGTGATGTAAAAAGAAGAAAAAAAAAACAGTTTAAGAGGAAATACTTACAGATATGGTCAGGGTAGAAGTACACACACATAATAGACAGAACTCTTGTTGAGGAATGTGAGGCTATTTGGTCGATAGAAACGTTCACAAGTGATCATGCCAGAATATTGTTCCTATTACACATTAACCGTATATACAAGTTTCAAGTAATTTCTGTATCAGTCTTGTTCCTATCTGAAGCAGGGGAACTGAGCCAAAGAGGGATCCTATTGAGGCCCAACATAGCATGCTGTCATCCGCTGCACAATGAAGGACATGCTACTGCTCAGATGCTGCTGAAAGTGTTTGTGTGAGGGAGTAGGAGCAATTTAAGAAGTTTCTGACGAGCTGTTCACAGAAATCTCCAAAAGTAGTCACATCCCAAGAAGTAAAACCGAGAGGTTTTACACAAACTTGTTAAATCTTACTGAACGACTTGCTGAATATTGTTCTCCATCAATAACCCACGAAAAAATACGATGGCATGTAACACTTGTCTAGATCACTGTTGTCATCCATAGAACCTTTTTCCAGATCTGTACTGTGAGGATGTGACTATAGCTGAAAAAGCCAGAACCTGAAAATAGTCATCACTGAGTCCAATATTGATACTTTATGCACTGCATGTGTTAGTCTTTGGCATGGTTAAGCATCAGAGATACCCAGCGTGTGGAGCTGACATTGATACAGCTATTAATGAGAGCAGGTCAAAACCTCATCCGTCTACAATGCAGTTATAGAACACCCCGTTATATTTACAGTTCAATCCTGCTCTCACTAAAGTCGGGTTATAATTTTCCATTAAGATAAATAAGGATTCAATATAACCAATATCAGAACATGAACAATATCAAAAAAATGTACTTTAGTTAGAGTAAAACTAAAGGAATAAAACGTTTTCACTTACAGAGTATTATATGAGAGGATGAGCCAACATTATGTTGTCTTTACTAGACTCTCTATGGTATAAGCCAGCACCAACCAAGATCATTGTTACATACACAAGCCTGATAGTCATACTGTCTTTACAAAGGCAGCTCCAATAAACAACACCTGCAAACCACAGTGCTCATGAAGCAATGATGTCATCATTACAGCACCATGCTGCTGGTTGTTGCTGGGTAACTAACAGAAGCATGTCAGACAAGGTGAGCAGGCTAGTAGTCATGGACTCGGAGCTACGCCCATCAATCTAATGACAAATTGTTCTGGTTCAATACAGGAGTTCCACTGGAATTGTAAGCCTCGACAGCAAAGAATCTTGTTAGAAAATACAGTCCTTTCTCAAGTTAGGAATTATCTTTAAGAAGCAGTTATTATTGTTACATGGTAATATTCATGTTTATTTCACATGATTTCAGCTTAGTATAAAATAAAAAGAGCAACTAAAAAGTCTGGACAGGTTATATAAAGGATAAAAAAAAAAGGAGCAGCTGAAATGAAATGACTAAAAACTAATCAGATTTACACCTTCAATAGCATAATAAACAAAAGTATAAACAAGTGTTTGGGAGAGGGCAATTCCAGTTATATCCCTTCTTCTCAGATGTAAGTATGTTCCGATTTATCCCGCCTTGCCCCACAGTTTGGCACAAGACTAAAGTTTCAACACAGTGAGATGAGACCAGGGCATTGGCTGAAATTATTCCACATGGTGAGATGAATAAACACGATTGGCTGGGAGACAAGTTGGGCTCTGTTCCTACAGGTCTGCTTCCACTCGCTTCCTGCGGACTAGATAGGAAAAGTAGAATGAGAAATGATGGAAGGCACAAAAGTTTCCCAAAATCAAATGACGGACAGATACAATGAAGTATGAGCAACTGCAAACATGCAACACGGCCCTCAACCTCCGCAGGCCTGTTAGTTTTCATCATGAGCTATGTGGTCAAAGTTTGAAGCAATATCAACCGCATGTGTCAGCATGTACAGAAAAGAAGAAGTGAGACGTCGTCACACTCTAAGATCAATCATCACACCGTTAATGCAGTGAGTGCTCGGTTTAACAACTGTGAAAGAAACCATTGATATTTTTGATGCATTGGAACTCGTTGTGATCACACCCATGCTTCCGACCTGTGCTACCGCAGCTCGGACAGGAGGAGGAGCTAAAAGAGAGCAGATGGCGTCACTTTGGATTGATACTACACATTGCGTAGATTGATGGAGACTGCATTCTGATAGGTACACTGTGTGTCAACACTATTTGAGCCCAGGTGAAAGGCAATGTGATGGAGAGCCCCGGCTTTTAACATTTTAATCTCAATTTGCCACAGCATGTATCGCGAATATGTATGTGCGTCATACCCAGGTCGTTGTTCTTGGTGATAGCTGCGGCAGCTCTGGATCGGGGTCCTTGCTGCATGAAGTGGTAGCCGAACTTCACTATACTGTTGTTCTCTTCCAACATTTTAGCAATCTCCATCTCTACAGTAGTACCCAGTTGCTGTCTCTGAAATACACAGACATGTTAGAAATGGACAGAAATTGTCTTTGTTTTATAGCTGAAAAGAGCAAGACCCTGACCACAAAACTTAGCTGGTCTTTTAGGTTTTATTCAGGCAGTGGTTTGTGTTGGTTGGAATTTCCTTCAAGTGTACACTACTGTATATAAAACAAACATCTGTACGCTCATACATGTACTATCGCGTATCGCGAGACTCCTTTGTCATATTCCACAAAGCACGGTACCTGGTTGTCTATCTTGATCTCTGTGAGTGTATCATTGTCCTGCAACGCATCAACCAAAGCCTGCACCCCTGCCCCGGTAATGAAGTTGGTCTCCAAGTTCAAACTTCGCAACGCTTTGTTCTCCCGCAGCATTTCACTGAATGCCTGGGACAAGGAAAAGCAAATGAAACAAAAATATAAATATGAAACAATGTAAAAAAAATAAAATAATAAGTCATTTAAAGCCTGTAAACATGACCACAAAACTTAGCTGGTCTTTTAGGTTTTATTCAGGCAGTGGTTTGTGTTGGTTGGAATTTCCTTCAAGTGTACACTACTGTATATAAAACAAACATCTGTACGCTCATACATGTACTATCGCGTATCGCGAGACTCCTTTGTCATATTCCACAAAGCACGGTACCTGGTTGTCTATCTTGATCTCTGTGAGTGTATCATTGTCCTGCAACGCATCAACCAAAGCCTGCACCCCTGCCCCGGTAATGAAGTTGGTCTCCAAGTTCAAACTTCGCAACGCTTTGTTCTCCCGCAGCATTTCACCGAATGCCTGGGACAAGGAAAAGCAAATGAAACAAAAATATAAATATGAAACAATGTTAAAAAAAAAAAAAAAAAAAAATCATTTAAAGCCAGTAAACAACCCCCTCTCACCACAGCAATTGGGTCGTTGCTCCTTGTTGCTGCCAGACTGAACTTCTTGACGTGTGAGTTCTTCTCCATGGCTTTGGCGATTTCTTTCAAGGTGGGAATGGGAATGTTCTGAAAAAAACAAAACACAATTACACACTGCCACTGGTCGAGGGATAGACAAGCATAAACGCACTATGAACACTTCTGTGTACCTTGATGTTGTTGAGGTTGACCTCTGTTAAGGAGCTGTCGTTGCTTTTTATCCTCTGCAGGGTTTCTTCTACATTAGTGGGATTGGGAGGCTCATCAAACACTGGATTCATCTTCTCCCCTTTGATTACATCTATAAGCAAAACAGTGGTCAAGAAATTGATCCGTTTGTAAACTTAACCTAAAATTAACAAAGTTTATTTCCTCGAGTGTACTTACTGCTGTAACCATCTTTACCTCCGGTCCCATCATATGTCTGACTACTGGTGACCAACGTGTGAACACCCAAGATCGCTGCAAACAAAAGCAAACCATAGACTCAGTAGCTGTGCTGTGAAATCAGTGTGTACCTATGTGTTCCTCTGGGTTTCAAAATGCAACACTAACATAGTGAAAGGACACAAAATATAGAAATAATAGCAAAAGAGGGTTGTTATTTTGCTCACAGAGCTCTTTAATCCTCCCATCAACACACACAATAAAGCATGGAGTCATGAGAGAAAGGAGCTTGTGATGAATATTCCAAGCAGAAACTGGGCTCAGACAAAATTGGGGACTGTGCGAACAGCTTCTTTTTCAAAGAAAACCCTCAAAAAAGGTTAGGTCGTTAATGCCTTTTGGCAGAGACGGCCAAGTCTCCCTAAAGTTATTCATTCATTCTCACCTGCGAGATCACACAGTTCTGTATCCGTGGCGCTGGACAGGGCTTCCTCCAATTCTGGATCCAGGGTTGTGATGTCCTCCTGGCGTGTTTCTATTGGTTTCTGCTTCGGAACAAATACTTTACCTACAAAGAAAGAAGGATAGGTCATGAGAATTTCATTCATATTCTAAACTCAAAGGAGAGGATTCAATTCATAAAAAAAATACGTAAGCATTTAATAACTACAGCAGAACGTACGTACATACAGGCCCAGGAGAAGGTTTTATGGGATCTTACGCAACCTATTTCTATAAAACATGCCCAACTGTGCTCCACAGCCACTCCTCCCCACTTGCGTGGTGCAACAGTCATAAGACTGCATGACCACCAAGTGCTATGTAAATGTGTGTGTGAGCCTACAGTGAAATCGATCCATTCCCAGATAGAGCAATTGTATAGTTAACATAAATGTATAAGTTTTACACAGGCATTAATCCCAGCTTTTGTCTCAAGTCTCAACATTTAACGTTTCTCTTTCTCAGCAAGCAGCACACTTCAAATCGCTACAAAACTTTCATCATTTTACAATGCTCTTTGGCTCACATTTTATTTCTACACAGACAATGCGTGTTCCTCGGCTTGTTTACTCAAAATGATTATATTCTTCTATGACTTCTCGCAATGCACATCGAATCCGCACAGATTTAATTAAGTCCTCTTGTGAGTGATTTACAAGGTCAGTTTATAATAATGGTATACTCATTTTCCAACTAGGGGGTAAGTGTGAGCAGCAGAATTGTAAGGCTGGGCATCCTCCTGCTATTTTTCACAACCTTCCTCCACCATCAGCGGTTCACACTAGCTCAACTCAGTCCAGCATTGACTGTCTGACAATTATGGTATTGCCATGGTTACCTATCTGGACGAATAAACCGAAAGAGAAAAGGAAATCATGGAACAATGACTCAAGTCTAATCTAAACTGCACTGCTGTGGCAAATTTTTGCATGGAACAGAGAGCCCATCCAGTTTCTCCACATGCCTGTCTCCTTGAACAAAAACACCCCAAGAACAGACCGCCTCTCTTTCCCTAGTTTTAACTCAGCCAGGCCAGTGAAACTGCAACAACTGGTCCCTAGTGGGGTCTCTGGCACTTCCTGAAAGCCTGTAAACAGTAAATAAAATCATCAGACAGCATCTGGGCCAATCCCACCGGAGCAACATTTAGACCCAGAGAAGCAATGACAGAGAAGGCCAAGAAACAACAAGAGACAGGCCCAAACCTCAGTATGATTCTGCAGGAGTATATATCAAGGGGAAAAAAATAAGAAAACACATTGGGGTACAACATCGTAGCAATGGGGAGGAAAAACAGGAACCACAAACATTATTGCTCTTTGACAGAAAGGATCAAACAGATATTAAAGTGGAAGAGATAGGAGGTCTTCGATGCCAGAATTAAAAACTCGAATATTAAGGTCTGAGAAAACACTGACATTTCTACAACAAAGTGAGGCAAAACAAGAAATCCAAGCATCCAGAAAAGCTTACCAGCAGACAAAACCAGACTAAAATATTCAAATGTATAACCAAAATGAGGCACATCCAAATATAATCCCAAAATCCATAAGATTACTGTGGCCGTACAGCAACACCAAGTAAAAATGGGTCAGTTGGAAAGCAAGAGATTTTTACAAAGCTCTGTTGGGTTAACTCTGGTGTTCTCACCCAGATACATTGGGCTAACATGCGAGAAGAGCTCCAATTAATGGTTATTTTATTGGCCAAATAATAAACTGACTAATTGATTCATAGCTTTTACTATTTACTGTCAAAGGATCTCTGAAAAAAGTTAACGTATGACTGCTGAAGAGGATTACCCACAGTGATGCTTTAAAATGTTATTTTATCTAACCAAAAATATTTACTTGATGTACAACAAAAGAACAGTCCATTCAATGAATAATCCATCAGTCACCTAATGAACAATTTGTGGAGACAATGAGTAAAACAAAAAAATACAATTGAATAAACCAACTGTGATAAATTTAAAAAAAATTAAACAATTTGTCCATGTTTGACAGTAGATTTGGAATAACTGATTAGCATCAGTTCTTAGTGGCAAATGCACACGCTAAAATAAGTTAAATAAACTGATTTCAAGGGTTGATTTCAAGGGTTTGAGGGGCTACTTTAAAATTAGGTTTGGTTAGGTCAAGGCATGCATTTGTGATGGGAGGAGTGTCCTCACAAAGTGTGTGTTCACTGGTACCGCAGCCGCACCCTCCACTGTAACAGCAACAAACATGTTTATCAGACCTCAATGGAAGCATGACTTGAAAGCTTGCAAAATTACACCAATGCTTTGCTTCCAATGCTTAAATAATGTTGGCAAAGCCCAAAGGACCAGGATGAATAAAAGGTATGGAGTGTAAAAAAAGAGTTAGAATGTAGAACAGAAATAAGAACTGCCCTGATGTAATAACATTTAAGTGGTTAAACAGCTGTAGTGGTTGCCATGGCATTTAAACACACAAACAAACTCATAAGCATATTATTTATCAGCAGGGGGTGAGTATAACAAGGGGAAGAGAATCGGGCACATTCCACAGAACCACCAGAGTGATTTGAGTTTTCCATGTTGTCATAGGGTGTGAGTGTGTGGATGCACACGCACGCACACACACGCAGAAACACGCACATAAAGAGAGGGAGCATAATTTCTAACGGGCTGGGCTTGTGTCAGGGGGAGGATGTTCTACATTTTCTCTCCAACGAGGGAGCACTATTCAGATCTCTGGAGATACCAACAAAAGGAATTTCTCTGGAAAAGCATTTCTACTCAGTAATGGTTCAAATCTACTTACTTTTCTTGTTCCCTTTCCTGTATTCTATATAGCGAGTACCTTCATCTAAAGATAACATTTGAAATATCTGTCTGTTCTCAGCAACTACTCATCGTGACTATTGCAGTGTAGGGTCAACTTTGAAGTGTTTTGCGTGAACAGTTTTTGAGCAATATAAAAAAACAGTAAGATTAGAAAACAGTTGGTGATGGCTGTGGCGATGGATCAACCCGTCTGATGACATTGGCTATGACAAAAATTGCTGAGTCAAAGCAATAATTCCCCCCAAAAAACAAGCTGCTGTTGCTACCAAACATCATTTAGCTGTTCAGAGATCCAATCTCTACAAATCCGAGAAGACGTGCATAAACAATACATGCAAAGACAGCAGAAAAGTATTTACTGCTGTGCGTCTGAGCTCCTGATAGAGACGACAAAAACAGACACGATGATTTTATAGGGAATTCTATTTGGTGTTAAATTTTCATTGGAAAAAAATCTTACTTAAAATATTTTAGTTTATGTGGCAAATATGTTGTCTGTAAACATTCAAGCTGAAATGATCTGGTACACTTATGTGGACATCTGAAGAAAAACACACACCTTTTCTCTCTCCAGTGAAGGGAACTACATCTTCCCTGTCCTTGTGCTCCATGGCTTCCTTCTCCAGGTACTTGAGCAGACCATCCCTGTTGAATGGTCCTGTGGCATCCTTGGACGTCTGGTCCTTCTGACGCAAACCTGCCGGGAGAAGGGCATGCTTGGGAGAGACAACAAGGAAACACATTAGACTGGTTAACTGATATGGACTTAAATAAATTAGTTACCATAGAACGACATCAAATGCACTTGAGAAAGTGTTCTGTTCTTAGATTTTATTTTTACAATAATGCATCAGCCCGAGAAGGGCTGAAATACTGTAGTCTCCATATTAAGCCAAATTCTTTAAGAAATATTAGTTTCGGATTATTTAAAAAGATCTGTCTAGTCAGTCTATGCACACCCACTGCTTTCTAAACCAAACTGCTGCTTTTTGTCAGCACACAAAAGTAATATCCCACTGTATCTGACCGGTTCCTACGGGCAACATGATTTCCTTACCCGGTTTAGATGGCATTTTTAATAAAACATCCTTGGGAGGGATTATACATGCTTACACGTGTTCATTACACTTTACAGCTCCACTACCAAATAAACACACAATCACTCTACAGTCTGCTGCCAGAGTTTTTTTTTGCAGCCCTGACTCCCCCCTCTAAATTACTTTCCAAACCATAAAGGATAGAGACCAGAGGGAGTGGTTAAAGGGTACAAGGGAAAAATCTGGTCTTGGGTATGTAGTTTGATGGTTTCAAAATCCATTAAGTATAAATGAAATGATTTTGTACAACAAAGTTTAAGTGAATTGCTTTCCGTTAAATTTCTTCAACCATTTCCATTTTCTACAATGCACATATTTGATGCCGTTAAAGTGGCATAACATTGTTATTGCCAGGTGAAATGGTAAAGTTGGAAATATGTTAAGTTAAGATTGCAGTTTTGTTTGAGAAAGTTAATTGTAGAAGCAGAGTTCTGGAGCCCCTCCAACCCTGAGCACTGACCTCTGGATCCATCTCCTCGAGTGCTGTCTCCAGCTGTTTGAGCTCCTCTGCCGACAGTTTGTTAAGGATTTCATCTTCATCAAGATCCTTGTACTTTTCCAGGTCTTTCTTATACGACAACGCCATGGTGTCAGCTTTAGATCGCAGCTACACGTTTTATTTCACTGGCACACTGCTCCACACCAGGGCTACCTAGAGACAGACAAAAAAAAACATTGATGGTGATTCCTTTTACTTTGGCTGATTTAAACATTGTACTTTAATTACATCTTGTAAACTGAAATGCATTGTTTATCTCAACACTGTGAAACAATGGCGGATCACATCTGGGTGGGATAATGAGGCCTTGCCATGATGAAACACACAAACAGCTGGAACAAAAAAACAACCTTCTCAAGCTCAGACAATTCATCTGACCACGCCCCTGAGAATAAAGAAAATAAAAATGACGATTATTCAAGTGAATAAAAAAAAAAACATATTGCCATCATGGTACTATGGTCCTAAAAATAAAGTAAAATGTTCCAGGAAATCCCAGTGTAAACTTTAATTGGAGTTAAAAGGAAATTACAGTCAAAATGAAATACAGTGTGAATGTGTTTGGGAGTGAGTGTATATCCTGTCAAACAAATGAAGAGGCATGTGGCTTGACTTCCCTCTCCCACGCCACAATCTGACCACAAAATGACCTCATGTCCCTGCAGGTCTCCACAGATGGCCTTAGTTCTAATCATTCTCACACATTGAGCTATACACACATTTAAACTAAGCTGAGACTCCAACTTTCCCAAACAGTCTAGGCTATAGTCAAAACAGTACTACATTGTCATTGGGTACAAACAGAATAGGTAATTGCAGTTGCTACCTGAAAAAGCCCCAGAACACAACAAATAATAAATATGGCACCATCTCAACTCTGACAACAGGGAAAAAACCCTGTTTCAAGTCTGTGGTTTAGCCACAGATTCTTGAAAACATTTAGTGCCACTTCGCTAGAGCTGCCCAAGTGATTTCTCCAGTTCAGAAGAATTCCCTGGACACAGTGTGCGTCCCGCGCTGTCCTTCATGACCACAAACAAGGGTCTGTCCTAAGCAAATTCTTATCCACACTTTATCCATTACACCACTGCACTGCGTTCATCCTCTCTGAAATCATTATCAGAGTCATGGGAGGTGTCAGCAGATGAGGATGGGTTAAAATGTCAACACTGATGGCCTTAATAAAAGCGTATGAATGTAATGATCTACAATAATATTCTTACCCTGTGCAACTGAAGCTGCAGGAAAGCAAAGAGGAGGGTAGTAATTGGGTCATTACAATCAGGTGAAAATGTCTATGCCAAACTGTAACATAATGTTAACATTTGATTACAATTTAATGTATCTAGAATTACAAAAGCACAACCTAGAAAGCAGAGGGGTTTTACTGTAATTTGTACAAGACTATATCCTGCATTTGAAACACTTGTATTTTTCAGAATCTGAAAAATGTATCAAATTTAATTTGTCAAAAAAGCCATGTGTCAAGGCATTACTCTTACTTCAACACACATCATATCTTTGCGAGCTGATTGGAGCGTTTTGTGGAAATAGGCCAGACAAATTCTGAGATGTGCAGAAGGCAATGGTGTGATGACATTTTTGGATAGGATCTTGAAAAACCAGACACGCTAAAGCAAATTGTTATACCCACATACAGACATAAGGCTCTTATGATGAGATCAGCTCAACACCATTTACCACATTGTTCTGGTTTCTCAAGAACAGTAAAACTGTAAAATTACATAGAAATCTTTCCATTTAAGACGGCAGCCAGTTTACAATGATGCTGGGTATTTTTATCGGTGCAAATAGTAAAGTAATGGAGCATGCACACAGGGATGCTGATGCAGTGGGTGGGCTCAGGCTGAGGTGGAGACACTGAGAGGATCCATTAGTCCATCTTATTGATTCCTTTCTCCTTTAATCCCTATAGACAACAACAGGTGGCTCAAAGCCAATAATACTGCAAACCTGTCTGCACACCCCACTCACCTTGAGCTTTCCTTCACTGACCTTTGCACTAAAAGACTACTGTCACATGTACTGTTCTGTTTGTGCCACAAATATTTATACATTTACGTTCACATGACAGGCTCAATGTGTGTGTGGGAATAATATTATTTGTTTTTCACAGAATGGAATAATCTGTCTGGAAGGAGAAGTCTTGACAAATTAAATCAAACCAAATTTGATTTAAATTAAAGGTTGTGTATTACCACATTAAAAAAATGAAACCTGCCTCAATAGAAAAATTTAAATAGACATGTGTTGTGTCTATGAAAACAAGAAAGCATCTTAAATTCATTTATTAAAATAAATTAAGGGATACAAAGATTGACACTGAAATGTAAAATACTGCTTTTACTTCTGTCATGGTTATCTCCAAAAATATAACCTCTAAAAGTGAAATGTCTAAACCTGTTTCAGGTCATACGGTAAAACGTGATCTTCTTTCAAAAAATGCTTGTTAACAGGCTAATTTAGGCCTTTAACTGTATGCCTTAGGTTATAAAACACCATTCTAGATATTTCTGTCTAATTTTATAGAACCCTGAGCCACTTGAAATACAAGTATCATTCTTGCAATCAATATCTGTTTGGCTGTTCTACCTTAGATCTCAGAGACAGGGGCTTGATGAACAGCAGTCTGCAGCAGTGGGATGAACAGGAAGCACTGACTGCTTATTACATTATTATAGAACACCGCCCCAACCGCGCACAGAAGGACTATAGTTAGAATGACCCAACTCTACTACACCTGGGACAGGAGTCTGCACTTCCTTCTTGCGCCTACTCTCCTCTCATTTTATAATCTATCCTTCTGTCTCTCCACCATGATGTTGCTAATTTCTCTTCTATCATTTTTAGATGCATCATCATGAGTTGCCAACAGCTGTCAGAAATAACAAAAACACGGCAAGATGCAGACAGTAACAGAGGCTCTGATCAGGGAGGGTCCTGTTTTAACCTCACCGTGGACTTGAAAAAAGTATGGAAAAAAAACAAGCTTAAAAATGCACCTTTCACACCCGTATGGAGACTATCAACAGCCACGGTTCACTGGCTGCATGATACCAAGATGACACCAAGGGCGAAACTTAACACTTGGTTTCACTCTCAAGAGAAAGGCATGCAGGTTAAACAAAATCCTATCTGAGGAGCCTGTTTATCTGGAATGCCGTACCGCAGAAAGTGGCAATAGATAAGAGTCACCATAAAGGCCCAGTCAGCACTCACCTCCACATTCCACACGCTTGCAGTGCGGTACTCGCCTCACTAATTCAGCAAGGCCACCTGGGAAAAGCACAGACCCTTGGGCAGAGGTCCTCTCGGAGGCCACAGGACCACACCCTCCTTTCAACATTAAGGCCACACACATTCTCTATGGAGGAGAGAGTGCTCTCAGGATACTGACTGGCAATCGACCCACCTAACTAACCAACTAACTAACAAGAAGTGCTGCTCCTTAAGCCACAGCCTTCACACAGCCATCCACGCAACCTAGATCTAACAGGACAGGCGCACACATCAGAGCCATGAGAGTACATTTGGTGTTAAACATTTAACCACATACAACATATGGCACTGGTGAGAGGTGGGAACTTGGTTGCTTCACCCATCTCCCGTGGGCATGACGAGCAACGGACGACGTCAGCCAACACTTTCTTGACATCTTTCTGACCACACCTCTGAGAGTGGCTATGTCCCTCTATATTACACGCAGACGAGAAACAACGCAACCAGGTCGTTCGCCTGACGCTCACTGTGTTAACCCGGCTACGTTGACTGGATGCGCCGAGACCAAAAAAGCCCCATCGGATGTGGCTAGATGCTAACGCGCTAGCCTCGGCAGTTGAGTCAAGTTGCTAGCGGCTGAGCTACACCAGCCAGCTACAGAGCACATATGCAGGTGACAGTGTGTAAAGCAGTGACGCTAAGTTCCGAGCTATGTCTGTGTTGTTTATATATTATCTTACCTGAGCTTAATGACAGCGAGCAATCGTGCCTCCAAAGCAGGGGAGTCCTCCCAGTGAGAGTGAGTTATTCTGCGCCTGATTTCTTACAGAGACCCAGGGCGGTAACACAGGAAGAGAACGGCGGGGCATGGGGTGAATGACGTGCGGTCGAGCAAATGGATAGCAATTCTGCAAAGCCCGCCCTCTTTAGCTAGAAAGACCAACCAACTCCGAGATAACAGGGAAACAGAACGTAACATAGCAATACAACACAAAACATTACAACATTACATTATATAAATGGCGAAGAACAAAAGCAACTAAATACACTCATACAATTTAACTATACTGAAGAAATGATAAGAGTAATGTGTGTTGAGCTGTTATTAAACATCTAATAGTGATGTGAATACAAAGAAGTCAAACGTATACACAAATTGTCAATTCTTGTGTCTGTGGCACCCCTTAGGATGATCACTGCCTGATGATTTCCCCCTCACACGTAGAAAAAGAAAACTCAATATTATATTTACATTATATAAGTTTGCATTACCCTTGACTGTACACATCAAAGAGAGCTCAAAGAGAGCTTGTCCCCTTTTATTACACTGAGTTACACACTAGTGAAAATAGAATTTCCTGTGCCCCCTCAGTTCACTCGATAAGCGCAGTGTAACGAGATCCCTTACATGCAACACAGACACTGGGAGATGTGGATGGGTGCTGGTCGATGTTGATTAGTCGCCTACTGCAGAAATTATTTGAATGATAGCTCCATGATAGTATGATTCCATTATTATGAAAACATGATAGAACTTCACAGACTTACACTTGAAAACTGCCTTAACTTATCAGAGTACATATTGAGGTCTAAAACATAAAACGTAAGAATGAAAAAAAATGTATTTGGTGCGAGTGTGCAATATGAATTATCCATCAATAAGCTACTACTTACAAAAAAAAGTTCCAAAAAACTTGAACAACTCTTGCTGATGTATGCTCAAATGAGGAATAGTCCATCAGACACACGTTAGAATATTAGCTTTTCCTTTTGTACATTCTTCGAAAACAGTCCTGGTTTTAAGAGATTCTGATGTTACGTTTTCAGAATGTTTACAGAGACACACATAGACTTCAGATCTTACCTTGATCTCTCCTCACTCATTGCTCATGGAGCCAGACTGTGAGTTACCGTGTTATACAGCGCCCTCTTGTGGTTTACTCGATCACTACATCAATCGTTCTTCTTTAGCGTGACCCCGGAAACAAAACCCAGTGACCACCTTTGTTTCCTGCGGGTCACATTTCGCTGTTACTCCGGGTTTGAGAAATGGCGGACATGGATGAATTGTTCGGGAGCGATGGGGACAGCGACAACGAGCAGCGAGGTGATGATACTGAAAGCCTGTTTATTTTTGACCTAGTTCATTCCTCTCTCCTCTGCATGCTAATATTACAGTAGCTTTGGAGCTAAAATGGTGCGATTGGTGAATGTGAAACCGAAGCGTCATGTGCGTAGAATACAGGATGCTTTATAACTCATTGTCCTTCATATACACCAGTAAATGTTTGCTTTTTGTTAAAATGTCATAAATGTTAGCAATCGTTTAATCGTGAAGTGAATCTTGAGTCAATTCTTTTCTAAGCTACTTTATCTGTTGAATTAAAGTCACATTTTCTCTGCCAGCTACATGTAACGATAACAGGATAGATGACATGGATATACTTTTTCAGGCACATTTATAGAATACAACAGCTCAGTTCTATGATGCATGTAAACAATTTTCTAAAGTAAATAAATTAGAAACTATTAATGTAGTAAATTATAAGTCTCTTTTTGATAGTTCGATATTATTGAAATCAACCTAATAAATACTTTCTTATGCAACTTTTTGTGAGGTAATGACTAGTTGAATAAATATTTTATTTATTAGAACATGTATGTAGTTTATTCTACTAGGGCTACTCTGATGGGTGTGACATCGTTCTGTATTATGAATACATATATTAAAAGAGCGAGCTATCGGCACAGAGTGGCTCTTGCTTTGAATAACCATTGTGTGCCAGAAGAAAAATGTTCCGGTTTCTTCGTGTTTCAGAATCTGGTTCTGGCTCCGGTTCCGACTCTGAGCAGGAGAGACCTCGGTCAGTCAGCAATGCCTCAGGCAGCGGCAGTGACAGTGAGAGGGGCCGTGATGAGGATGATGAAGAGGAAGGCCAGGAGGAAGGAAAACCCAGCATGAATAAGGAGCTCTTTGGAGACGACAGTGAGGATGAACAACACAGTCAACACAGCGTCAGTGACAACCAGTCTGAGCATTCAGGACATCAGTCGGACGGCAGCGTGCACTCAGACCGGGGCGACAACGATCACTCTGACGTGGAGCAGCACAGCGGCTCAGAGCGTGGCCACCGGGACGAGGATGAAGACGATGAGGACAGGGGCCACCATTCAGATGGAGGAAGCCCAGCTGGCAGCGGGATATCGGGAGCAGGAAGCCCTCGCTCCGAGAGAGGCAGTGTGCGATCAGACAGAAGGTAAAACACTACGGGAACATACCTGTTTAAATAGATAGATAGATTACTGTGTTCATCCCCGTGGGGGAATTATGGTGTTGTAGCATCCTGGTAAAAAATATTACAAATACAAATGACACATAGATAAAACTAGGGCACATACACACAAAAAAGTAAAATGACATACACTAGACCATGCAACAGCAACTAAATAGTGCAGTTACATTAAATAAAAGAGAGAGCGATTTGTTGATATAACAAGACATAATTCCAGCAGGGTTATTATTTTAATGCTGACTTAAACCCGTAGCACTGGATTGTATTTTAAAAAATTACTAATGTGTAAATCCAGTGTACGCAGTGATCCCGTGACTCCACAGTCGGGACCAGGCACTCCACACTCTGATGGAGAAGCTTCTGGCAGGGAGAACCAGTCAGACGATGAGAAGTGGGAAGGAGGCATCAAGAGCGACCAGTCAGACGACGAAAACGAGAAACGTCATTACTCTGATGAAGAAAGAGAGAATTCTGATGACGAAGGGCCAAGGAACAGGAAATCAGGTACATACAGTGTCCGGTGTGTCATGATTGAGGAAATAATGTCTATGAACCAAGTTATGATCCAGACTCCCATATGGGAAGCTGTTGGGGTATGTGTTTAATCTCTGAACTCTGAGATTAATACGATTTTTTTTCTTGTATACCTCTTGCATAGGTTAATAATGTCTTTACTATGTGATGTGTGTACGTTTATTGTACGTTTGTACGTTACTGTGAGTGTATACTGTGCTCTCATGGAACTAAAGTGTTAAAACTAAATGTGGCTTGTGATTTTATTTTTCAGAATCTGCAAAGGGCAGTGATAGTGAAGACGATTTCCTCAGAGAGAAAACCAAAGCAAAAATTGCCTCTGATTCAGATTCAGACAGTGATATTGGAACAAAGAAAGGTCAGAAACTGTTTTAGCAAATGTATGTTTTGAGTTCAAACATAACCATGTTAGTTCATCACAGAACCTGCAGTTCAAATCTAAACTGTCCCTGAATTGGTCACTCTCCCATACTGTTCCACAGTAAAGAAAAATGCAGCAGATGACCTGTTTGGAGAAGCAGACGACATCTCCTCAGATAGTGATGCAGAGAAACCCCTGACCCCCGGACAGCCCCTGGTATATGTCCACCCTCTCCCTCTGTCTGTCTCTCGACTTCACTAATCATCCATACTCTTAATTGCGCATTCCAAAATCTTTTCTCAGAGGCTCACGTTAATCCTCTTCGAGGTGATCCCTATTATAACGCAGCAATCAATCATTCACTGCTTTTCTGAAATGTTCCTTTTGTGCGCATGTGTCTCTGTCCAGGATACAGAGGATGGCATGGAGGGAGATCACGCAGAAGAGGAGGCTGCACCTGAAACTCGTATCGAAGTAGAGATCCCAAAAGTCAGCACAGATCTAGGATCAGACCTTTATTTTGTCAAGCTGCCCAACTTCCTGTCTGTGGAGCCCAGGTGGGTCATCACACACATACAATAGACATTCAGAAGATAACTGCAAGAGTAAATCTTCTCTTTCATTTATAGTCAGGTTTAGGTAAGTGTGTTGGGTCCCGAAGACCTCAAAAGCCCCTGTTTTTTTTTATCTGCCTTTTAGACCCTTTGATCCTCAGTACTATGAGGATGAATTTGAGGATGAAGAAATGCTGGATGAAGAAGGACGCACCAGGCTCAAACTGAAGGTATGTAGTCCACCACCAGTATGTGTGAATACGTTTGTATTGTATACGTGTAGTTGTTTGTGTATTGTAGATTGTTTAATATATATTTTTTTATGGATACACCACAAGTGTCTAAAGAAAATGTATCCTAAACATTTGAAAGGGGCTTGCTTTGTTTTGTGAGTGACTACACTCTACCTTTCGCCCCCAGGTGGAGAATACAATTCGATGGAGAGCCAAGAGAGATGAGGAGGGAAATGAAGCTCGGGAGAGCAACGCGCGCATCGTCAAATGGTCTGATGGCAGGTGTGTATCATTTCCAGCTGGATGTTGGGGTGGGTTTACTGTCAGCACAGAGTGCTCTGCATTTTCTTATGCGTTTAAGTTTCCCCTTCTTGCCACAGCATGTCCCTCCACCTGGGAAACGAAGTGTTTGACGTTTACAAAGCGCCTCTCCAGGGAGACCACAACCATCTGTTCATCCGACAGGGCACTGGACTGCAGGGACAGGCTGTGTTCAAAACTAAACTAACATTCAGGTAAGGCGCCATTGCTGTATCGTTCATAGGCTGCTATCGAGAAGAGAGTCTTGCACAACTTCACCTGAGGCAAAAACAATTGAGTTCCTGTGAATATTCCTCCTCTGTCCGGCCCCTTTCACAGCTGTACTTGCACTAAATAAAACCCTGGCTGCCTCCAATTCCAAACAACAACAATAGAACCTTTCTCTCAGGCTCCACAATGTGCTCCATGCTGTAAGTCCCTGAATCACCTTGTGCAAGCTGCCCATGTTTCTTCCAATAAGCACAGTATAAGCCTCTTAACGCCACCAAAGTCCACCTGGCTGTTCTGTCTCCTCAGACCCCAAGGGACTAGTAGGACACTGGCCAAAGCTGCTTTAATGCACAATAGCCCTTCATGTTCCCAAAAGGGACATTATCATCATTTTTAGTGCAGTATTGTCATCTGAGCATTTTTGATTAGGATTAGGGCTGCAACAGCTCGGGATAAATAAAAAAATGGTAAGAGCATAGCATTTTTTTATGCAGCTTCGCAAATTAAAGGAACAAAAACATTCACCGGAGAAAGACAAACATGTACTAGACTCAGTGTTATTGCGGGTTTGTTAACACAGAGAAGAGATCTTAAGAATGAGTGCGACGCTGATCGCAAAGAATCGAGGATAACTTTGTTCACTGCAATATTTTCAATCTCTGGCAAGCATCATGTATTTGCTGCTGGTTAAATCAAACAACCACTATAAAGGTGAAATTGGTGGTGCTGTGTGTCCTCTATATTTCCAGACCCCACTCCACAGACAGCGCCACCCACAGGAAGATGACTCTGTCGCTGGCCGATCGCTGCTCCAAAACGCAGAAGATCAGAATCCTTCCCATGGCTGGGCGAGACCCAGAGTCTCATCGCAACGAAATGATCAAGGTAAAGCACCGTCACAGTCTGTCCATCTGTGCAGGTGTGTTTGTCTTCCCTCAGGTAAGTTACCAAAGGGATCAAAAAGTGTTGCATGAGGCCACGTGTTGTGTCTGGTCACAAACACATATCCTGATGCACTGAGATTATGAAGCCACACAGTGGTCAGTGGAAGAATTGAGATAGTCTCGGCAAGTCTAGCGGGGGCCTATTTTGTATCTACTGTCAACCCAAATAAACTCTGCTGATTGTTTACTGTGCTCAGTTGTCATCTGCAGCAGTGTGACAGCATCTTGTGGAGTTGTGCGTTACCCCGCGTGCGTTACCCTATTTTTTATATATACTGTATATATCATCATTTGTACACATAATATCCCCTCTGGTGTCTCTCCCGGCAGAAAGAGGAGGAGCGGCTGCGAGCATCCATCCGCAGAGAGTCCCAGCAGAGGAGGATGAGGGAGAAGCAGCACCAGAGAGGCCTGAGCAGCAGCTACCTGGAGCCCGACCGCTACGATGACGAGGAGGAGGGCGAGGAGGCCATCAGCCTGGCAGCCATCAAGAGCAAATACAAGGGAGGGGGAGGCCTGAGAGGTGAGGACAAACGGATAGATTCAAGACTGCCCCACCAGTTCAATTTGTTTATCTGATGCAATCGATATATATTGAATGCCCGCCTCGTTCTGCTACCAATCCAGAGGAACGAGCCAGGATCTACTCTTCGGATAGTGATGATGGCTCTGACGATGATAAAGCCCAGAGGTTGATGAAGGCCAAGAAGCTGGACAGTGATGAGGTAAGCGCATAATCACGCTGGGCAGAGAGGGGGCAGTGAGGGGGCAGCGTAAGGCAGGATACTGAAGAAATGGCCAACATTTGAGAACTTAACAGGACGAGAAATACTAGTCCTTCTTCAGAACATGCATTCACGCCATGCACTGAATGCTTCAGCAAAAGTTATGATGCTTGAATGTAGCAAGTGATTTTCTTACAGAACAAACTGAAAGTACTGAGAGTTGTCCAGAAACTCTGCTGCCGTTGGCACGGCTGACATCTCATATCGTCGAGTCACCTCTCTCCCTCTCTGTTCTGCACAGGAAGGCGAGGGCTCGGGAGGAAAGAGGAAGGCAGAGGACGACGAGGAAATGTCCACCAAGAAGGCAAAGAAATACGTCATCAGCGACGAAGAAGAGGATGATGAGGAAGACGACGAATAATTCACTTTTTTTATCATTCCACTGTATTATCAGTGGCCAGCACACATGCCGTATAAACAGCCCTTTTTTGTTTTGTATATTTTTCTGAAGACCTTTCTGTGAGGGAGAGTTTGTGTATCTGATTGTGTGTTTGCTTGTCCAATTGTATGTACAGCAGAGTTGAGGAAATAAAGAAGTGGTTGTCTTATGTAACTAACGCTTCCCAAGGCCTCTATATCTTTTTTTTAACATTGCTGTTCATATGCATGATTCACACTGTTACGAAACATACTGCTGAGCCGTGTATCCACACAAAGAGCAGGTTATGGGGTGATTAATGACTGGATGAGCAAGATAGCATAGAAGCTATGTGTGCTGTTTACACACTGGCTGTGTTTGATCAGTTTAGCTTCGAAATTCATGCAGTAGCTATTTTTTTTTTATTAGCTTGACAGTGAAATTGAATCTTTTTCACATTATCACCAAGTCAAATCATATATCTGAATTGGTGTATTCAATTATTGTAAAATATCATTATAAAATGTATTCTTATACCTCAGCTGCTGGCATAACTATACAGTCCGGTAATCATGGCAGGGTTACAGACTGAAGTCAAAATTCCCAAAACTGTAAGACTATGTAATGTGAATGAACACTTTCATGGTGGTCTGGAAAACAGGTTTGCCAGGTCCTCCTCCCTCCAACTGAGGTGACTTCACATTTACTGTATGTTTGGGAAACTGAATACAGGAGGACAAAATTGCCACAAAGCAGAACTACAACAGAGAGCATCAAAACAACCAAAGAGACATAGAACTACCCTGAAGGAGACAGGCCAAAACACTACAGAGGAACAAAACAGAAACAAAATGACTTCAGAGAATCCAATTCCAATGCAAATCAATGATGTGACTTTTAGATGGAAGAGCATCTAAAAGTGTACGTCATACGCCAGTGTTTCATACGTGAGCTTGGGTGAGGTATTGTGACTTGATCCCTCGTGTGAAGGGGAATGCAGAGACCAACAGCCCAGGTTACTGATTCAAGTTCGTCAGCCTGAATGACGCACAGTTCTGCGCACACACAAACGCACTCACAGAAGCATTCAACTGGGTTCCCAGGGATAGATAACAGGCCCTCGATCTGACCTCTCCCTCAGCTCTGTCCAGACTGAACTGGTTGTATCCAGGGTTTGGAGGGTAACTTTTCAAACAGTAATCCAGTTATACAGGCCACTGACATCACAGGGAGAGGGCAAAACAAAAACAACCAAAAACTATCCCCCCATTGGAAAGAGTTTGAGGAGCCTATAGTCGCTGAACATTTCAAATGGAAGCTGCTTGGTTGGAATTGTGCAACTAAATCTCTGCTGAGGGCAAGTTGTAGCAATCAGTCAGAATGGGCCCACGTGTGCAGACCAGACGCTCGTACATGCATGTACAAATAGAGCCTGCAGCAGTGATGGGGATGCAAAGCTATAAATAGCACATACTATGAATGTTTCATGCATCATGCAAATGTCGTGTATCTCGGTTGCGGGGGGAAAGCTGTCGTCTGTGGTTGTGTGCGCTGCTTTATCTCAGACTGCAGTGGGTTATGTAAACCCAATTCCACACAGGCGTGGGGAAGGGAGGGGGAGGCACTGCTACACACAGTCAGCACTGGCTGAGGGGGACGGGGGGGGTGAGACAAAGGGGAGGGCTGCAGCATTTCACCTTTCTTGTTCTTTTTTTTGTTGCTTTTCCCCCTCCTCCTCTTGTCTCGTCTTTCTCTCCGTATTGCTTCATTGGTTTCTCCGAGCTGCGCCCCAACATTCCCATCGTCCAGCCTCAGCCTGAGCGAGGACTGGGTAAACATCACATGTGTCTGTGTCTGTACAGACAGCGGGCAGACCAAATGATCCATGTTTTGATGAAACATGGCTAAATCACTAGGAGTAACTCTGATGTCTTTCAGGGGTAACTTGGCCATTGTTGTACCAATCAGCCCGGTGGGGGACACAGTCAGTATTGGTGCAGGTGTTCTTGAAGTCAACTCACATGTGTTTTCATTAGAATCAGAGTCTCCAGGCATCATGCTTGTCTGAACTCATGCCCCGGTTGACCTGAGCGAGTGCTTATGCATGCATACTGCATGTGTATAGCTGCTCGGGTAATTATTGCACTTTTCCGCATGTGCATTGCTGTGAATTTCCTTACAAGATTCACCATATAATTAAAATTTGTATAATAAAAGTAAGAGTCCAACTTCGCATACCCAGACTGTATTTCATAGCTCGCTGCCCTTTACCCTTGTCTCAGTATGTCCCCTTCCCCCTGCTGGTACTTATATAAGAGGCTAATAAATAAAATAGAAACGCAATACTCCCACCACAGGATCCTCAAACTCTCACCCATGACACTGGCCCTGAGACTTCAGTGATGGTCTTAGTGGGAACATTTTCCCTGACGCACGAGCAGGTGTGCATTATTCAAACACACACAGATGCATATAAACATGACTGTAAAGATTCAGTATCATCTGTTTTTCTCCTCTGACCTTAACACTTTGGATCAGCTTGTTCTGCTTAAGTAACAAGGTTTAATCTGTAAACAACAGGTTACCTCCAGCTGTGAGCTGCTTTGCACACAGATTAAAACTTTGTTTGTGTGTTGTTTACCAAAGTGTCCTGTGGTACAGCCTCTCCAGAGCCAGGGTCACTCTTTAACCTCATTAAGAAGTAAAAGGAGTTTGTCTCCCCCATGCACATGTGTAACATCATCATTGTCCAGAGTATCTACTCCACTTTCTAACTTTTAATCTTTTACCTGTTTTGTTTTACTGTGCACTACATGTTTTAATGCTTTTATGTTTTCTTTTGTAGCACTTTGAATTCCCTTCTGTTGAAATGTGCTATATAAATAAACTTGCCTTTTCTTACATTATGTTAAGAACTTGACTTGACACAGGACTTAAAAGCAGCCACTGGTTCAGGGAAATCTAAATGTCTTTAATGGAGATCTTGCACAAAGACTACTAAAACACTGGGCTTGATTCAAAGTTAAAAATAATCCCTGTGAAGGGAAGAACGTAGTTCAAAACAAAATAAATCACTAGTGAGGAAACAACTAAGTGCAAAACAAAATCACTCAAGTTGGGGGAAAAGTATACATTGGCAACGATTCACAAAGAACAGATCAAACCTAAAGCAAAACTGGGCTTGAAACAAGATTTGGGGACAGGGGTTCTCTTGGGTAGTGACGTGGGACATGGACAAGACAAACAGAGACAGGACTATATACACATGGGGTAAGTAAACACAGGTGGAAACAATCAAGGGAGGGGCTAATTATGACGGGAAAACACACAAAGACAGGAAGTAAAGGTAACTGTAATAAGAGATAAGAAGTAAGACAAAATAAAACAGGAAGTGCATTGACAGACAGTGACTGGATGTAAAACAAAGCGACTTGCCATGTGAACAATATAACATGACTAACAAAAATGACTAAAACTAGGCATGAACTATACTTAAGTTAAATAAAAATTAGTTATGAAAGATGAATCTAGAAACCTGTATTATAAACCTTAAATAAAATAAATAACAATGTAGACATGGCATTAATACACAAAACTACATAACAAAATCAGCACAACTATTGCAAAGTTACACTCTGTCTCACAGAGCTACCTGTTATTTATTAACCATGTCTTTATTCATTCCAATATGAATAAGAAACCAATTTTGTTTGTGGGTTTACCTGTGATGAGTGGCATTTAAGGACAACAGATCTTGGTCTATGGTCGTTAAATGTGTGACTGTAAACTGTTCATGACAGTAAACTGTAATTACGTCAAACTTTTACTTCAATGAAAATAATTAAACTTTTCACCCTATAACTTGTATTACTACACCTCAGATAAGATTGTGTACAAACATTTTTAGTGTGTCAGAGTGCACCAAAGGTCCCCTCAAAGCATTTATTCCTCCTTTTTCAAACTCATCAATCTTTTATTGACCTCTTAGACTATCTTGTGACAAAATGGAGGGGGGTGACACTTTGAATGGGAAACACTGGACCAAACTAAGCTTTATATTAAGTATTTTCAACTGTCCCTATGACAGCACCATGGATAAAATCCTGCTTTAAAAATGAAACTAACAAAGACATTATGCCATGTGTAATTAAAAATCTTCAGAACAAGTAATTTTAGCTTTTATGTTTTTGTACTTTCACTTAAATAGACATTCAATTTTGCACTTTTCTAAAGGAGTTTCTAAAATAATTGTATTGGTAAATTTTTTGAGAAATGGTTAATACTGCATGTAGAATTACACACAAGTCCAGACAATGATGGGACACAGTTCCTGACTCAGGACTTGAGCTTGCATCTGGCGTAAACAACTTATAAGGTAAAAGTGATCTAGTTGTCTACATGGTTAGGGGCTTTTCACAAAAAGGTCACAAACATACTGCTTTGGAGAACATTGTGTAGTATCATAGTATGAAGCAGTCAGACATCCGTTTATAGTCAATGAGGAAGTAAAGCGCTTGCTGGTGACTTGCACACTTGTTCAGCCAGACTGCAGAGTTTTACTATCGTTTCATAGTTCATAGTTCATAACCCTGGTAAAAATACAGTACGTCTTGAGACGTTACAATGGGAAATAAGCGGTAAACACTTGGATGCATATCTGGGTAACACGGACAAGAGGAAAGACCGGGAGGTTTAGACAAGTGCGAGGGTAGGGGTTTGTGTAAGAGAAGGGCAGATAGATTGTCCATTTTCCCCCCGGCCCGCAGAATTTCAGAGTCCACTGTGACTTATAGCAAAGCACACACACATTGCTTCTGACCTTCAGTTATCTAACTGATCTGCCAGCACCTAGCCAAAGAAACGGTCCCCCTCTCTTCCTTCATCCCTTTTTTCATCTTAATTTGTTTGTCATCCACCCCTGTCTTTATCCACTGGTTAAGTTAAGTAAGCCAAAGCATTCAGAACATGATAATAACAACTAATGTCCCATCTTGGATTTTTTAAATCTCTGTTTGAGATGCTCAATTTAATTTAATCATACAACAAACAAACAAAACTAAATATCTGATATATGCAATACTAACTCTGTAACTCACGATGTAGTAAAAACAATATGGAGCACGTCATTAATATTTAGTTTGATAGCTTCAATTTGATGCTACACAAAGTATAGGAGTGAACAATGAAACGTTGCTTCTTCTTACATTTAGATACTTACATTGATTGGCTGATGATTGATGGTCTGGTCTCGGTAGTCAGTATCATTTCTGGGCTGCAGTTCACCCTGCAGTGGACGGCTGCTGAGAGAGAGAGAGAGAAGCTGATTTCTTGTGGAAGCGTATACTTATTCCCTGACAGACAGGAAATAATAAATTCTGCTTATGATTTCAGATGTGTGTTGCATCTTCCACTTATTCCCATCTGTAATCTCAAAGTTACCGTGTTGGTGTTACTTTGAGCTTATTAAATTATCTTCTGCCCTGTCCCTATTCCTCCCTGCCTCTCTCACTCTGTGTATGCTGCATTCGTGCACAACCAGTTGTACATTCAGCCATTATTTTCTGTATAAACATCCTTGCATTACATATGCTAACTTTGGGATTTGCCTATGTGTATTTGCACAGTGTCTTCATTGCAAGGGTAATGTTCTCTTTAATGGAAATGTTTCGCAAACAGTGTAGTCGAGGTTGCCTTAGGCTGCAGGGTTATTAAATGGTCTATACTGTAGCAAAGCAAGGAGTGCATAACGCAGCAGCTTAAGTCGTGCTGGGAATGCACAGAGTCTTGTCTCTTTGCAAAACCGAATTACCCCCGAGGCCTGACAGAAGCTCTGTGCTCCACAGTTTCCTGGAACCTTTTACCCATCCTCATGACCCCTTCTCCCCCGTTCAGCTGTTTGAGTACATAGGCTGGCAGGGGAGAGCAGAAATCTCTCACTCATGTGTGCAAAATAGGCCCAACCATTTGCCCATCCGCCCCTTTTCCATGACTGCGAGTCATTATCACCATGGATACTTCCACAAATAGAGCATCAATTGAATGAGAACACCCAGTACATTAGAAAGAAGCCAAATGTGCATGTACACACAAACACACACACATACAAAAATACATTTTCTAGCTGGAGCTGGGCTAGACCAGCCTGCTGGGTTGCCTCTTTCTGGGTCCCTGGCATGCTCATTCTGACCCACTTTCAGTCTGCTTCACAGTGACATAGCAAATGTAGACACAGAGGGGGCCAGTTAGGGGGTTCCAGAGTCCAAACTGGGTCAAAACCGAAAGTTTACATTTCTTGCGAGACGCTACTGGACACAACACCCTTTCTTGGGGAGTTTTTCCTTAATATAAAAATGTTTCATTATAAATGTTCAACTTGATTGGTGTTGAAACATGTTTGTTCCAAAACCGCAGGCAGCTGACCTGTGGCTGGCTGCAGGGAGCACAACCTCTGGTCAGGTTTTAATCAGTTAAGAGGATTGATCGGTGAGGTTACCTAGCTTTGCGGAGGAATTTTCTCTTTCAACATCCTATTAGCGATCACTGCTCAGCACACAGCAAGGACACACACACACACACACTGTAGACACTTCAATGGTCAGACTTTCAAATTGAAAAAGGGGGAATGAGACATGAGATATTTTGAAACATACCATGCTCCAAATATATATATATATATATATATATTGCAAACATGATAATTATTAAACAATTCTGAAAGGAACTTGAATAGTTCATATACTGGCTTTCCTCTTATTGCTGGGATTTGTTTACCTTCATTTTTTACGCAGATTTGAGTACAGAGCTTTTACCTGTAATCCGATATTTTCAAATGCGGTACTGCTCCCACACTACAGATCCCACCTCAGTATAGGGGGACAGCTAACTGACTGACTGACTTCATTACCAAATACCAGCAGGCTCTCTGCTGCATGCTGGGGGAGGGGGGGGGGGGGTCTAGTCTCTTAATGTTGAATACCCATTGCAAGCCTAAAGGGAAAGAGCAGCACCTTCTTTCGAACACTCTCCGGCCAAACACTTCCTCATTAAATCTGAACAAAACCCACTAAAGCACACCTACTGCCTCCCCCATTCACTGCAGGATCAGCTTTATTAGGCAATGCGGAAAAAAAGAAAAAGCATAGCCGGGTATTTATTCTTTCATTAAAGACTGTTAGGAACACTGGCAATTGAAACAGTTGACAAACGCACCATCGTGCCATGTCACATTGAGCTTTAACAAAACTGCTAACCCAACTTCTTTCCTCGTCCTGTTAACAGATTAATCACATAGACCGCATTCTTGTTGGCCATGACACGTCCCCTCGGCTAAAGCACCCTCTTCTCCCTCATGGAACCCCTCATTGGTTGCCCAAGCCCCCCCCCCACACACATTTCTCTCTGGGTTCTTTCTGTGTCCATCTGTCCAACAGGACAGTAAATCTGCATTAATTTATTTCTCAGTATAACTCCCCTATCCTTGTTGTCATGGTATGTAGGCTAAAGGCTCTCAAGCGATTCTGACTAAAGCCACGCTGTGGGAACTGTAGGTGCATCACCACGAGTGGGGGCGTATGTACTCAGAGGAGAGAAGGAAAAGAGTCTCACATATTTACTCTAACTTTCATTGCTACCGTCGTACCTAACATATGTCTGGTGGTTTTGTTGGTAGTCTGATGAAGTTGACCGCATTCAAGCAGGTCTACACGGAAAATATATACTACATTAGCAAAACAGTCAAATCTGGCCACCCATTAAGCAGACTAAGTTTTATGTGTATATAGTAGAAGTATAGTTGTAGTGTTGCAACATTAAACTCCACCAATCAAGTCTATCCTTTGCTTTTAAATAAACATGTTCATGCTTGTCTGTGAAAATCCATATGAAGCTTTAAATTAATATAAAATTAAACATGTTCATGTTTAGTTTTTTGTACAAGTTCATCCTCACAAAAGAAAAGGAAAAGATACATTCTTATGTGACTTGAGAATGAGAATTGCAAGATCGTTTTAGAATGTAAAAGCAAAGTTTATGATGGAGCGCAGGAAAAAGAGAGAGGATGGAATTGAAAGATGAAAGGACACATTGTCTCAAAAACAGTGCTTGCCATTTACTTATCTCAAAAATGTTCAAATGTTGAGAACATTTTTAGCAATGTTAGTACGTTTACATCTGCAAGGACTAAATGTGTTGTTTTGCAGTTAAGGTTGCGATAAACATCAATTATAGTGATAAACCAGTAAAACAAGAATGGCTCAACTTCAAATCGTTAACCTTACGAGCAGATGCCGGAAAAAAACTGAGACCTACTCTTTGAGGGGACTCAAGTTAACCATTACGAGAATTTATCAAATAATTACCCAAGACACTCTTGCACAGAAAGATCAACAGTTCTGTCAGCTCATCTACAAATCATGTTACTAAAGTGAATTGTTATTGTTATATAGTCTCTTAAACCGCTAGGGCAACAGAAAACGACAAAGTGTAGAAATTATACATTGATAACTGATGTTTATATTTTACTTAAGGATGAAAATGTTCCAGGTTATAATGATTTTCAAAATTGGAATACACGTTCCATGTGTAATGGTGACATTTAAAAAGGTATACCACAGGAAATTACCTGTGCAGCATAGAGGGGTTACTGAGAGGTGCCGCCATGACTAGCTTTGGGGATGACCTTTGGAGCAAATAATTAGAGGACGTGACCCAACATGATCACCAGAGATAGTACATCCTACTCCCAAAAGCCATGAACGATATATTCTATCCAATTTCAATTGAAGCCATAAATGTGAGAACCTATGATCTGTTTTACTACACTTAATAAATATATAAACTAGCGCAGAATAAGAACATGGACGGTTGGATACTATACTTCACAATATCACAACATATAGATCTTTCTTGGGTTGCGTGTTTTCAGTGTTTATTTACATCTTGTGCGATTATGTGTTTGTCTGCGTGTCATGGTCATAGTGTAGGCATGTGTACTGTACATATTGTGCAGTCTGTCATGTGTTGCACGTTTTATTACATGTGAGTAATGCGGGCGATGTTCAGCAAGGCTGCACACGCCAACCTGATGGGCAGAGAGGACTTAGCAGCAGATGTTAGGCCACTGCTGCACTTAACGTCTCTGTTCCTTATCGTTTAGCAGGGCACACTGGCTAATTCACACCCAGCGCACCTTCCGGTAAAGCCTCGAGTAACACCTCAGCAGGCAAATCAGCACGGAGGCCGCTCTGTTTGTCTGCACTAATAGGGAGGAAGCAAACAGCAGCTTTCGAACCGAATGTACTCACCTGAGTCTCTGTTGTTCTCCACTGTTTCCTCTGCAAGGCCCCCTGGCCCTTGTTCGGTCTCCCGAGAATAATAAAGCACAGGACCCTGGAGTATCAAAAGAACGTTGATGTATGTGCTACACACAAATCTCTATGTGAATGGTGAAGGCATGTCTTTTTTCTTCATTTTTATGTAAATCCACATTTATTTAAATTGTAAACATGATCTTCTACTTAGGCACAGTAGAATGTTACAAGCAGCTTGAAAAAACATTAAAAAACACTGAACCATACTGTAGGCCAAATTAGGAATCAATGAAAAAACAACTACAATTTTAATTAAAATCGAAATAGTTACTAATATGCTAGTTACTTTTTATGAAACTTTCAGTCATCAAAATATGTTTTTATACTCACATTTTCTGATATACATATATATGTGTGATTACCACCACATATTGATTTTCTCTCTATGTATATGTGTATGTAAATTTCATTTAATTGTTTGTCAAAGGTTGTGCAATGCTTGCTGATCAATCAAATTCCTTGTGCATGGCTTCACTAGAATCTTCTATTTCTTGTTATCAGTCATTGGGAACCACAGATCGGACGTAATCCTTTTGACAGTGTCACATTCCAGTGCCTCTCCTGTGTGTCAGTTTTTTATTAGGTTCTATTCCCTAGACACTCACTGTTTTATGAGAGGGATACCAGTAATGACATATTTTTTCATGCGCAGTTTGTAAGAACAGTACACAGAAAAGCAGATGGGGTGCTTTAAAAAGCCTCAGGCCCTCACCGAGAAGGAGGCCTCATGATGAAACGGAATCTCAAAATATCCTCTTGTGCAATTTGCATGTGCACTTGAATGCACTGCAGATGATTATTGTTTTGATTATTGTTAGCTTATTCCACTGCACTTTAAAGGTCAAAACTGCATATATTTTTGCTTGGAACACGATGCACATTCAACTCAACCTATTTAATCACTGTATACTGTTAATTTGTTTTCAATATCTGTATGGTTAACTATTCCACCTGCACTTTGGATCTCGTAACCACATATTTCTATTAACCTGTAAGATAGTGTGTCAATTCCATATATTTTTTGTACTGTAAATTTCACTTTTCCGTATGATTAGTTTTTCCATTCACACTTACTATTATTGAAACCGCATAACGTATTTCTTTCTCTCAATACTTGCACGGCATATATTACTCTCCTACATACAGCCCTTTTTCAACTGCATTTACTCAGGTCACTGTATATATATTGCATACTTTGCTTCCACTCGTGCACAGTCTCAGTTTACTTTGTTCTAAACCTGTGTTTTTTATGTTTGTATACTTTTTACCTCTGCTGCTGCAACACTGCAAATTTCCCGACTGTGGGACAATAAAGGATTATCTTATCTTATCTTATCTTATTGTTCTTGATTTGGACTTTCCCTCTGTCTGTCTGTGTTCTCCCCACAAAACACTACACTGCCAATCCACAGCACTTTGTGGCTCTCCTCCCCAGTGCAGTTTGAAAAGGAACACAGCCTACAGACTTCAGCTGCTCATGCATGACTAAGATTAGTTATGCAATTAAACAAAAACAACCACTGATTTCCCTTTCATTTGCCCTGATACACAAATGTTGCGGCATTGGATTCGGATTATATAAGTCCAGGTCTGTCAAAAGTAACAAATGTTTCACCAATTTCCTCTGTGACCCTGTTATACTATAGGTTTGTATACTTCTAAAGCAAATACATGTACACGATTGGCCATGTACAAAATAATACCATGTTACCTTTTTTTCAACATTATGAGAAAATCTGGATTCATTGCTGATTGCCTAGAAAATCACTCGCAATGCTGAATAAATAGTTTAGCACTCAACCATACACTTGAATTAAATTCAAGTTTGGCACAGATGAAAGGAATTAGATATATAATGTATGAAAAAATTGCTTTAGAGGTGCTCCGTTGTTGACAGATAGGGTATAGCTATAATGATGCTATAATCTAAGATAACTGCTGGTTGTCGCTATATATTGAATGGGCAGAAGTGTAAGCAGAATCTCCTCATCTTACACTCGAAAGTAGTGTAAGATATAACTTTCAAAATGAGCTTAGCAGCACTGCCAGTGAACATATACAGTGATCGACAAACTAATTATTTATTGCAATTCAAAGAAGAGGATTTTCGTCGATTTAATCTAAAAGCACAAAATGACCCCCTTTCATCACAATCTATTCATAGCACACACATCAATGCATGCATGCCCACATGCACACACGCACTTGCAGCAAGCGTGTGGAACTGATTTGTCCCATCATTACTGGAGCATTTATGCCGTTACATTACAGGGGGAGAGGATGATCAACAGGATAGGGAGAGTGGCAATAATAAGACAGCTTTGACCTAATTTCCTCATATGTCCATTCAAATATTTTGATAACACACAGCTCATCCAGACTCTGCAGCAGTCCAGTTTAAATATCAAACAAATGCACACACACACACATACACATTCCTTCACAGTCTACACTTAGGTAGCCACTGGAGTACGATACAGTCACTCTATCCCAAAGTCTGACGCACTGTTAAGGGGATTTCTGAATGAACTCTGCACCAAACGCCCAAATTAATCCTTTCTGAGAAGAGTTATGAAGACTGAAAAGAAGTGTTCAGGAAATGGAGAGAGGAACCCTAATCCCGCTTCTCTTTTTTATATTATCAAACATCAGACACCAAGCAGTGCAGAGAAAAATGAAATCAATGGCAATTACCCATTCCACCATTTACTGTGGTCTGGCGGTGCAGCAAGGAAAGACATATACACACGTGGGCACGCTCACTGAATCAGGAGAGGCGGTCTCATGATTCCCTGATGAGGACACACCTAAACTCAACAAGCTGTACTCTCCACACGGTACAGTAGCAGATTCAGTACCGCTGACCCATAACAGCAACGTTTTTTTTCAATTTCCCTTCCTATCACATCATGCCATAGTAGTATAGGTTAATGATTGATCGTTTACAGAGTCCAATCAATAGGTAGTCACAGACCTGCCTGTCCTGTGAATGGAAAATCCTATTTTTGGCGCCATGTTACAGGGTCACTGGAGACTTTTAAACCCTGCCACGTCTCTGAGGGACGGTACCAGATAAGGCCCCCTCGGCACATATTTTCAGCAGGTTGTCAGTGATGTCAGCCCAGAGGTGTGTCTCTAGACAGTCAGGCTATCGAAAGCCCTTTATCCGATCATTTGTATGCAGGGTTGGGCAGATGCCAGCGACAATCTGCCCACAGGGCTGGACACGGTGTGCTTTTCCCCCTGCCCCGGTGCTTCATCGATTTGTAGTGAAACGCCTTGCCAAAGCAGCAGGGCTAAGGAAGCAGGACAGTGACAGCGGTCGCCACACCAACTGCTGCCACATATAAAAAAAAAGACGGGCATAAACCAATGCTGGTGATCCCAATACTGTCGGCTGTCTGTGCTCTTCACAAGCCCATAATTGCTACACATCAATGCACCATCCACTCTGTGGTCGTCCTGAGTTTGGCTGACGGGGAATTTGAAGAGGGATGCGGGGGCCAAAGCGCTGAGCAATCTGTGTGTGCTCGGCCTGTGATTAATGGAGCGGGCTTCTGTTGAGATCCTGCGACACACACTTGTGACCCCATGTGAGACAAAAGGGCTCGATGCTGTGTCATTGGAGAGTGAAGCTAAAAATCAGTGAATGGAAATGTGCGTTTGTTTGAAGGAAAAACTGAGAGGAGAGATAAGAGGAAAATCAAATCCCAGGTCCTCGAAATGACAGCATCCCGACCTTGGATACCTTGCATACATGAAACAATAGCAAACTGATAGACCTACTCCCTTTCACAAACCAATATGCCCTTTACCGGCACGGCACACATGTAGATAATTAACAGGAAAGGATAATCTGACACATGGAATCACTACAAGCACAAAATAGTGTGTCTGACAAAAGCAGGAGTTATGAAATATGTTCAGACAGCAGATATGACAATGATGACAGAGAATGACTTTGATCTTATTTGAAACCCAAATATTATGAGAAAAATATGACCTTGGAGGCAGGAAAAGAGTGAGAGGACAGAGGTGAAGTGGTAACATGTAAAGACATCTACAGTGTGTAGTAGATATTGCAGATTGCAGCTGTCTCGTATCTATTAATCTTTCCATTGTAGTGTTGTGGACTGTGTGTTCTTGTTATCACCAGAGGTTTATGGTCTCATTCAGTTGTTGAACAAAGAGCGACACCATGTCATTTGACATCACAACGAATTGTAATCTTAATGGTTTCATTGCTATTAAAAAAGGTTTCCATGCAAGAGTGTCATCAGATTTTTAAAACCTTGATACTGTTCAAGGTTTCACACACTGCAAAATGGCCCATAACATTAAGCTCAAGGCAAAATGCACTGCAAGATTTGTATCCTAGTAATTTAAATGTTTGTGTGCAAGCTCATTTTGACTGATTTGGGTTCAATTCAAATTTAAACCATAATCATTTATAGTTATGTCTTCCACCCAAAATGTGAAAATCGAAGAACTTTAACCAAGAACTTTGGCCTGATCCTGTTGAGGAGTTTTCAACACATGAGCACCTGTGGGTGGTTCCTTTGTTGGTCCTGTTGAAAATCAGATTCCAAAGCCTCTGATCCTCTTATGTCATAACACAACACAGTGTTATATCTCTGATCCCATAGAAACAAATTCAGTGACATCAAACAAGCACATACAACATAAAATGTCCTTGCTAGATTAATTTTCTGCAGCATATCTGAAGAATTCACTGTCTTTCTTATTGTTTCTGTGAGGGCAAAGGAGCATGCCAGACAGGTTACATCACACTCCCAACACAAACCCTCAGTGCCCTGCAGGCCTTAGGATGCTCCACTCACAGATGGCGAAAGGAAAAGAAATGCTAAGGCAGATGATCCTCTGCTCTTCTTTGTATCTGCTTGAATATGTGTTCTTTACATTTATATGTCAATATCACAAACGTTTACACTCCACAGGCATATGTCATACCTTAAACACAATCCTCAAACTGTACATAATGCTATAACGAGAAACAAAAATGCTAATTACATATCAGTGTTGGGGCACTATTGTGTATTATGCAATACTGTCATGTCCCACTGAAACCCTCCACTTGGAGTAAATCATTTGAACAACGGAATGTCTGCCCCGCACACAGGCGTAACTGACTTGCAAGAGTGTGAACAGATTTGTTTCTTTGTACACTAATCTCGGCTTACCTTTGAGCGACCGTGCATGGACATCCATTTGTTTTATGGCTCTAAAGTACAGGCTTTCTCCAAAATGTTCAAGGATTAGAATTGAGGCAGTGACATAAGTAGGAGAAAGCAAAAAGACATAACTGAGCATTTCAAGATAGTCCTATCACCTACAGATCAAACCACAAATGGATGTTATTATGTAAACACGAATGCCCCCTTGCACTGGAGACCTAATCACAGTGGGGAAGAAAAACAAGGCTCTCTTGGTGTAGGCGTCTTTCAGAACTCTGTAAAATTCCTGAATCACATGGAACCGTACTCTTGGGGTCAGATGGCCTCCGAAATTAACTAGGGTGCAATAATTCATACCCCGTCTTGATGTGTTCTGCACCTTGGCTATGGGTCCAGTGAGACACACCGTTACATAACAACAGTCACCGTATGGATAACAGCAGAAGTATTGGACATTCCGACTACTCTAATAAGAGATAGCAGCCCATATTGCTACTGCGGAAAGTGTTATCTAATCGCCTTTAAATGTAATAATTTGGGTTTTCATCACGTAGCAAATGTGTGGCCCATACAGATTATAATTGTGAGTGTTAGTTACAGTAGAGTAAAAGCAGCAAGCGCATGCAAGCACAAAGGTTTATGCTGCAAACCATTAAAAAAAATCTTAGGCAGAAGCAAGATTGAGACAACAGCTTTGACCTTATTTCCTCATATGTCCATTCAGATATTTTGATAACACACAGCTTATCCAGCCAGCCTATTGGGAGGCCTGCAATCTGCCGTAAAACGAGCAGATTAAAGAGGTAGGAGGACCCGTTTCACAGGTAGAAAGTACCTGACACCATGTGCTATTGTGACTACATGAGTAGATACGGGTCTCAGGGAGGAAATTTGGCAGCAGAAAAACAGGCAACCATCACTGTCCAGAGGAATCCGCTCTGACTGTTCTTTTTGCCTTAAAATTTTCATGAACCCACCCACACTAATGCCATCCATTACAGGAAGTTACAAAACACAAATAATTACCTTCAGAAGATGAACTACATGCACAAGAAAGTGTCAAATGCTATGGACATGCATCGTAGGCTCTGGTTGTTGCACCATACTGATCAGATTTCTGTGGAGAGCTTATTCATGATCAACAACAGTGTATGTGCTGCAATGCAACCAAAATTCATCCTTATTTATAGCTAGATGGTCATGTATTTTTTTACTTAATTCAAGTGTGTTATGGAGGCTTTTCATAATCCTTTGGTACTGTGTAATCCAAATGACAAATAAAAATCAAGAATAACAAAACTGGATTTGCAATGGCTTTCCCAAAGGGCTGCGAGAGACACGCTGCAAAAGATTAGTTCTGTAGCTGCTTACAAGGGAGTGGAAAAAAACACAAAGCAGATCTCAAAAACGAAAAAGGAAAGAAAAGAAAAAAAGTGTGGAAGAGAGAGACACAGAGTGGTGGTGGCAGTGGACACGAATGGAAGTGGGTCTGACACACTGACAGGCCGAGCCCTACACAGAGCAGTCTCCACCCCCTCCCCGGCCGGGCCTATATTAACTCTCCATGGAGCTCCACCTCACAACCAGTGGCATATGGAGTAGGATAACACACTGGCAAGGATTTGAAAATACACTCACATACCCGCACAAACACAAGGAAATACTGGACTGCGCTGAACCCTCTCCACCTGTCTCCACTGCATGTCAGAAGAGCCCTGCTGGATATAGACTAGTGTATAAATTCTCCCGAATGGACCCTTGAGTTTTGCACTATGCTCCGGTGGACGTCTCACAACAATTTCAGCCTCAGTAAGTGGCAGGAAAATTTCCTTTTCCATATGAGGACAAGCAGACATGAATGTGACATGTTGCCACTGATCTCAATGTATTTGCATGGAATGTAGGCAGAGGCTTAAACAGATGAAATGTAAAAAGTGTGTGTGCGTGTGTGTGTGTTGGCGTATTACCAACTATCACCAATCAATATCACCAACAAATGAACACAGCTAGACAGCATGTGCATCGCTGCACTGAGTCAGGGGATATTGTGTTAACTGTGTGCTTAACCAACAACCCCAATGGATTGCAAGTGTGTTTGTTTTGTTTGGGACCAAGCGCATCACAGTTAGATAGCAACTATAAATGTAAAGGGGGGTGTCATTATATGCCCAAGTGTGTTGGGTTCAAATTTGATGTCATGGTGTGACAAAGGAGGCCTGCAGCAGAGGCTGTAATAAGTGGTAACTGATTGTCGGTGACTGTGACTGGAATACATGTAACTGCAGATTAAGATTCCTTCAAAATGGAAGGGAATTATCGTATTACAAAAGTTAGGGTGAGATGTAGTGAAGAGCACCCATGTGACAAGCCAGTGTCAATATGTTATCTACAAATCTAATTTTCAAGTATTAGTGTAGCCTGCATGTCTGATGAAAGAGGACAAGAGGCCATGGGGCAGGGAGCATATTAGCAATAAATCCCTCTTATGAAAGTTTGAACTGTCCGTCTTAGGTTATGAGTTGTGGAGGACATGCGGTACCTTGTGAGAAACGTTGGCAATTGATCCCACCGCAGCAGGATGAGTTGTTCTTAAGGTCCCTTCGGTAAAACATTGGCTCCAGCGATGTGCTTTATAGCATAAATACAATCAGTCTGAACACCCTTAAATCCAATAGCCTAGGCCCTAGATAATTAATTGTATTCGTTTTGATTCAAAACTTGAATCAATAAAATGAATAATCTTCTTACACAATTATATGCAAACACTTAGGAGGCTTAACTTTCACATTGTTTTCCTTCAAAAGAAATCTCGAGCACCAAAGTCTCAGCAAAGTGAAAGAGTAATCTACACTTATTTGATGCCATCTCAATTTCATTCATTTTCTCTTCTCAACCTAGCTATGTCCAAGTAGATTCGAGATAATATTTACATTTTTATACAACTTTGTCTTCACTAAACGTCGGTGCATGGGACACACAGAACTCCAGCGTCAACATCAGCTGAATATGAGAGCATGTTTCCCTTAAAGACCAATAAAAACAACGAGATCGTACAGGTCGGCTGTCCCAATCTGTCGCATCTCGCTGAGTGCTCATGCAGTATAGCTGCTCTCCATCGCAGAGCCCATCCCGGCCTGTGAAAGGCATCTGCATTCTGGGGCACATGGGTCCTCACATGGTCTGCCTGCGGATGCTGATGTAGACTGCAGCGGCTGCCTGTCATCCACTCACAGCATCCGGGGGGGAGAGAGAGAGAGGACCAGGCGCTGCTGCGGGGCACCGGCCACGGTCTGAATGACGGATATCAGATGAGAAAGAGATTTTTGGGGGTTTTGTTTTGGCTCACTGTTCTGGTTGTGTACGCCTTTTGGAGATGAGACGTGAGGTCGGATCGCCAAAGGAGAAAACATCTGGATTAAATCTGAAATCCGCAGTGGATGACCTGTCCGAGGGAGGGGGCGTTTTCTCACTAATACAAAGCAGCGTGCCCTAATCGGGAATAACAACATTAATTCCCATCAAAGGCAAAAGCGCACAGGAAAAAAATTGCAGACAACCGTGTATTTTGCTAAGAGGAGGTAACACCGTCTTCTGTACGTAAAATATGAATCAAATAAATGGGGGCATAGTCGAGGGGGCTTGACCAAGGGTCGGTAACTTTAAACACACATTTTGGATGACTTTTGCTCATTTCAAGTAGAGATAGTTCTTACTTCCAGGCCTTTTACCAAAAGCCCTTTCTGGTAGATATCTTCCTATTATCACTTAAACATGACCCCCCTTCAAGCCAATCCAAGAGGGCTTTTAACGTGGGAAATGGCTATGTTAGAATAGTTTAGCAAGCTCACAAACTTCCGCTTTAGCTTACTGCATTTTGTGTATTTCAGCAGACGTTAACGATTATTTCTTCTTACCCGTAGATGTTTCTTTAAGTTAGTTGAAGCATTTTTCTTCACAGCTTCCGCCACAATGAGGAAAAAAGCGAGTTGGCGACTGTTTTACCGTGCCTAGCTTACATTATATTTCCAAACAAGGACCCCCGGGTTCCACGTGATGGTTTGTTGTGGTGTTGTGTCTAAGTGTAATGTAAAGTGTACGCAAGTGTTGTGAAACGGTGCGCACCAAGCCTGTCTGATGAATTGTAGTACAGCCTTTTTCATTTTAGTATATAATCCTGTTTAGTAATCCCAGTTTTTTTTCAAAAAAATACAGATAGTCTTATTGTCTACTTTCTTTTTTGTACTGAAACGGAAGTTACTTTTCTCAAACCCTGGCCATCGGTCGTTAACATACTGTATGCCAACATACGATTACAATGCATACAGTATTATAATAAGTATAATATATATAAAATAAAGTGTATTTCTTTTTACATGTGTTTTTGATATGACCACATTTTGTATTAATAGGACTGACAGGGGCCTTACGATTTAGATGAATTGCATAGAAGAGATAAACAATTCATGGACAAGTTAATTTCAATATATAACAGGATGAATTAATTCAGAGAAAGTAGCTGCTAATTTATGCTTGGTGAAGCGAGTGAACCTGATATTGGCGTCAGGATATCGTTATGACAGTAATTTGCACACCAAACTCTCATTATACGGTAGTTAAAGATGTGGCCGATAGTCCTTGAAGGCAGCGTGTCGACGTCACCCCGCCTGACATAGCTCCGCCCCGTCTAAATGGCGATTTGGACAGATCCGCAGAGCTCGCGAAGCAGCGGTAGAGCCCCCTCGAACCTGGCCTGGGTTTGATCAAAGATATCCCACGGAACTAATGCGACGAACAAGGACTGTAAGTCACATCAGATCCCTCTCACTTTTTAAATGGAATGTGTTTTCGCTGTGGATCTTCTGTCAAACCGTCGTCGACTTCGTGCCGCTACGCGTCAGGAGAGCTGTACCACGTAGTCAGAAGGCTCCGCCAACAACCGCTCCTTTGTTCACCCTGTCGGCGCGCTTCACCCCAACACGAGCGTTTTGTATGTATGGAATAGGCCGTGTTCTGAGAGCTTTGTGTTCCGCCGTGACTCATTGTGGTGTGTGTGTGTTACCGGGGGGTCCATTGCGAGGGGGTACATGTAAGCTAACACACGGAGGTCTGTCAGTAGCGTGTCAGTTTGCCGTCGTGCTTCCTTTCCTTGCTTTTTTTCCACCACCGGAGCGAGTGGAATGGAGGCCAAAGTGGGCGGTATGAGATACACGCAAAACTCTGATCAAAGGGTGTTGGCGTTGTTTTAATGTGTTCTACCTGTGTATCCCGTCGGCTGGTAATCTTGGCTAAGCTTTTGTGTATTAGCTCGCTATTTTATCGATACTCAGAAACTGGACTAGCAAGCGCCGAAACCGGGCAGGGGAAGGGGGGGGGGGGTTAGTGATGTTCCCACGTTCCCGGAAGTATAGTTGATATTATCAATGTTTCCTGTTAAACGCCGGGCTTCAAAGAGTTTTTTTTCTCACCTTGTTTTGTTCTGTCTCTTGTCTTTCAGGTTATACCCAAATAAAATGGAGGATAGTTTTGATTGCGACTGTGGCGAGCTTGAGCCACCTGATCATTGAACTTTTACTTTAAAGACTTTAAGGCCAGACTCATCTCCATTTCATAGATCAGGTGACTAAACAGGACAATTTCACATACATATATATATATAAAAAACGGGAGGCGGTAAAGGTGCATTTAACAAAACATTTCATATGAAGCTGCTCAGGACCAGTCATACACTGAATGTATCTGCACTGTGAGGATGCAACTAAGTGCTTTTATAGTTTAACCTAGGCTCAGTGCTTTTTTAATTTGCCTCAAAGTCCATTCCATTGCAGCCTACTAAAGCGTGTTTAAAAATAGCCACACGCCTAGAACTGGAGGTGGGTTTCAATTTGAGTTATTTCTCTCCTTATTTACCATGAAAAGAATATTTGAAAACATATTGGTGTCCCGCATCTGACAGTGAGGGCTAAACAGGGGAGCAGGCTTGGTAGTCATCTGTACTTGGGTTTGTCAGGTCAGCCTCTGAACCAGTGGGTGTTAAAGTTGGACTTCTAATAGGCCAGTGACCAAACGTTTGAGATAGCAGTACCCTAATACAGTCGTCATGGCAGAGAAGTTTGAGTCACTGATGAACATCCATGGCTTTGACCTGGGTTCTCGCTACATGGACTTGAAGCCCCTTGGTTACGGAGGGAATGGCCTGGTGTTCTCCGCAGTTGATTCCGACTGTGACAAGCGTGTGGCTGTGAAGAAAATTATCTTGACTGATCCCCAGAGTGTGAAGCACGCCCTGCGGGAAATCAAGATTATCAGACGCCTCGACCACGACAACATTGTCAAGGTAAATTGATCGTGATCAAGGAAAAAAACAGTTATTAAAAATTGACCGATTAGGATGAACAGAAAATATTTACAATCTGAAGACTTACTCTTGCTTTTTCACCAGGTGTTTGAAACATTGGGTCCCAATGGTCGCATGCTAACCGAAGACGTGGTATCCCTGACAGAGGTCAACTCCGTCTACATTGTGCAAGAGTACATGGAGACAGACCTGTGTCAGCTACTGGAAAGGGGCCTTCTGTCTGAGGGCCATGCCAGGCTGTTCATGTACCAGCTTCTCAGGGGCCTTAAGTACATCCACTCTGCCAACGTGCTTCACCGTGATCTCAAGCCTGCCAACCTGTTTGTCAACACAGAAGACTTGGTGTTAAAGATTGGGGACTTTGGACTAGCCCGCATCATGGACCCCCACTACTCCCACAAGGTAGAATCAGTTTCTTAATACGTCTCTTTGTTCTTGAAAATGTTGAATGTCATTCTTAAGTTTAGGGGTGTGTTGGAAATCTGCTCAGATAAGATTTTAAACAACAACAAAAAATTAAAGACAATTTCTGCACCATGCAAGTGCTTCAATATTCAGACACAAGATGTTTACGTCAGAGAATGACACAGTAGGGAGTAAACAAGACAAAATGTGGTTTCCCAGAGGTAGTGGCTCTGTTTGCTTTCTCAGGAGAAATGAGGCTGTGGAAAATTCAACCGTGGGATTAAATCCAAGTCTAAATATACAAATGAGTGGGCCCATGATAATGTGGCTTAGCAAGGATGAAGATAATCCACATTCCAGGTGGAAAAAACAACAAATATGTTAATGTAGCACATGCAAAACGGACACAGTTCATCCCCAAGCCTTTTGTCCGCACCTAATGATAAGGCTACAGCTGAGCTATTGTGGACATGCTGCAATGATATGTCCAAAGATGTATTTCTATCTCGGTGTGCACGTTTTCCCTGCTTTCAGATTATTCCCTCAATTCCGAGCATATAACTTTTAGAATCAAGACAATTAGGTCTGGGGAGGCTGCTTTACTGTTGCGTTTCTTGATTAGTTGCCAGTATAATGTAAGTATGGGCATTAGAAGCCAAATGTTAAGACCTTAAACTGTTGAACATATGTATTTTAAGGCTCTCCATAAACTTGTATTTCATTTAGAGAAGCAGTGTAATGGTAGCAATAAAGAGGGTGGATTTTATGTTTAGTATGAGAAGTGTGTGGATAACCTTGACTTATTGTAACCAAGTGGTGGGCCTGTATTGCCCTTGCATAGGTCAGTCTCCCTTTATAAAAAAAGATGAGTAAATTCCAGTTAAAGGCCATACGGTGGTGTGATGTGAGAAAATCAGTCAGATTAGTCACCAAAGGCTCTGAAGGGGATCACGTGATGTCTTCTATCTGACTGGCACTGCCTCATTCATACCGCTTACACAGCCACACTCCTGCTGCATCACACACCACTTTGACACAGACTTACTCACGTGTTTACCCGGAATGCTCATTTCTAGCTCATCACTATTGGTAGGCCTGTCTCGTTTTCAGTTCTCATGTGCATGTTGTAGTATGAGTGGAATCTTAGCTGGGTCTATGGGTCTCTCCCTGCTACAAGAAAAGGAAGGCGGGGGCTTTTAGTTGTGGGGAACAAGTGAGTTTCTCATACATTCTAGCCCGATAGCCACCATCTGAAAATACCTGCGTTTCCACTTTACATCAGGGTTTGCTGTGTGGGCTGTTTTCCCTCTATACATGCGTTTTTTTTCCCAGATGGGAACAATGCTGGCAAAGGGTATTGAAACGCTGCATGGCTCACTTGTTTGACTATCGTCTAATCCAGTACTGCACTAAACTAATACTGCTGAGTTTTTGTCAAGGATATAAACAATGACTGTTAGTCAGACCGACTTTAATAGGCTGTGACCCTTCTCCTCAACCTAACACACTGACATGACAATATGGCACCCACTGAAGTGTTTTGGGCATAAAAAAACAGCTGGTTTGAGTGTTAACCAGACATTTGGGCAAATTGCTTGGAGCAAATCTCTTCACAATCACCCTCTACTTCTAGCAGACGGGCTGAGCCAGAGCAGCTGGGTGGCTGAGTAGATGTTATTTGAACGACGTCGTTTCTAAATAAAGAAGCACTCTTTGCCAGTGAACCTCAGTTTTTGATGTAGTGTCAGTAATGTGTTATCTACATTCAGACATCGGTTGTGTAGACGCAAGGCAAAAGTCCCACCTTTTCCTCCTACATCTTTTTTTTTTCTGGTTAATATGAACACAAGTCCCCATGATACCTATCAGGCATTTATTAATCCATTGGAGCTTTGTTATAAGACCAGCCCTCATGGTGGCCCAAGATCAAGAATGACAAGAATTCATGTGCACTAACTTCTGAAACCCTGATCCCCTTTTCCCAGCCAGGTTGTTGTCTTGAAGTTGGAGCATTGCTCTGGGGCCTTATTTAAAGGTTAACATTAGACAATTACTGTGGATTTGGACCACATTTAGCTTTTGCATTGGTTGTGCCTAAGCAAGCTGTTTTAAATGAGAGGGGCTGAGGCTGTAATCTAGTCCATGATAGCGTAACACATTTAATGTGTGTCATAACATGTCAGGGACATAACAGATAATTTGGTGATGCACATGACTATGTCAAACTAGTTACACTTATGCAAGCTTGAAAAACGCATTACTTCATATTCTTGTCGTCAGTCATTTGCAATGATGTAAAGGTAATAATCACAATGTTTTTAGGAAAGTTGGCGGGCCTTCTGCTTCATAAGCATCCTGCACACACAACTCCAAACCGCAACTGCAAGGACACACACACATTTGACCCAATTATTCAGCCAGCAACAGGCCTGTCTGGCACCAGGAATGCTCAGAGATGGTTTCAGCTCCCTCAGTTTTCAGAACCAAAAGTTGCAGGGACTAACAGTGAATTAGTTGTGAATCTGTTTATTAGGTCCATATGGTGTCTTTAGTCACTTGTTTCTGAGAAGCAGCACAGCTTTATCCTAGAAATGGTGTCTGGGCTGTGCTGTGGAGGGTCTCTCTCTGACTCTACACCAACTACCTTAACTGACATCTGGTTCGACAAGGTTGCAGTGACTAACTGCAGCCTGATACACTGAGGGCCCTTTATGACTCATGTCAGTCTGCTCTAAGCTAGATCGGGCGAACAAGTTATTCACCAACTGTTGCTAGAGGTATTGAGGTTTGTGTCTCAGCACCATTGTTGTGGGGACATTTAAGCAAAATCGACTTCAAATGCTTAAGCCTTCATTTTAGGATAAGAGTTGGAATAAGGCCCTGTAGCACCTTTTAGTTCCGAGTCTATCCTACAGCTGGTTGTCCTTATGCAATGACCCTACACTCATTTAAGGTGACCTAATCACATCTCCATTGTAATGCTCTGCAAAGCTGGTTTTATGTATTTCTCAACTATAACAATGTTCATATAGGTCAAACGTAGCCATTTCTTAGACTGGGTGCTGGACTGCTCTGCAGGTTTTTTCCAGTAGACTGGCCAGTGACTTGCCTGATTGCGATACTACTCTGTAATTGCCTATGTACAAGTTCCTTGATGAATGTCACTGCTGAACCCAAGCAGGTTAGGTGGCCACCTGGTGAAGGTGGTAAAGTCCACAGTCCACACTGTATCACATATAAACCAAATCAAAACAAGGGTGTGCGATGACACACTCACGGATGGTGTGACATCAAGTATTTGCTGCTAAATTAGGACAGAAACAGGAGCCTGGCTTAGTGGTGAGATGGCCGTTTTGGTCTCACCACAGAGTACCGCTGCATGAGGGGCCAAGGCAGTGAAGGTGTTGTTTTACCACCTCCCATCCCCCTGTGTCCCAGTGTGCGGGCGACACACACACACACAGACACACCCACCCACCCACCCACCCACACACACACACACTTGCACACACTTGCACAGGTCAGTTGTCTTTGTTTGGTGTCCTCTGGCCCTGTGAATATCCAAGCACGGTGGGAGTGGAGTGCAGATTGGTGTCACTGGTGTACCAGTGTGTGGTAGCAGGGGATTATCCCGCTCTCTCAGACTGCTGACACGGCCGGCACGTATCTGATCTACCCCTTTTCATCTGTCTTTTCTCTCCTCTCTGGAGTCTTTGTCCCCATGCTTTGTTGGGCATGTCATCAGCACAGAGCATGTTCGTCAAGGAGACGGCACATTAACTCCTGTGCTTGAGTTTATGAAGTTCAGCACAGACCCCAGTGGTCATGGTTGGCTTGAGGGCTCCCCTGTGTTAGCAGCAGTATTGAACCAAACTTGAGGACACAACAATTCATTAATAAAAGAAAAATGGTTGTGGGTCATGCCGTCTTTTGCCCGTTTTCTCCACAGTTTCACTAAATCTGCACTATCATCCTCAAACAGGGTCATCTCTCTGAAGGTCTTGTCACCAAGTGGTACAGATCCCCTCGCCTGCTGCTCTCTCCTAACAACTACACCAAAGCCATCGACATGTGGGCCGCCGGCTGCATCTTTGCTGAAATGCTCACGGGGAAAACCCTGTTTGCAGGTAAATGTTGTATTAGTTTACTGCTACACGTCAACCAACCAAACATACAGACTTACTGTCCTTGGTGAATCCAGCTGGAGCTGGGCTAGGTGAGACAGACTGTCCTTGTTTGTTGAAACTGCAATGAGCTGAACACGAGTCAAACAACATGTCTCTTCTCTTGACCTGCAGTGCTCAGCTTCGCTAAAGACAAACTCACTCTGGCATGCACAAGTGTTTTTTATTATTCTTTTTTATTGTACTTATTCATTGGAAAAGTAAAATTGTGCATTTCAAACACACAATGATGAACAGAATTAGTAGAAGCATGCACAAGTTGAATGCTATGCAATTTCTTTCAATAATGTGGCTGATATTGGTTTCCTATGTGTTTTCAAGGAGCCCATGAACTGGAGCAAATGCAGCTGATCCTGGAGTCCATCCCTGTACTGCGAGAGGAGGACCGTCAGGAGCTCCACAGTGTCATCCCTGTTTTCATCCGCAACGACATGTCCAAGCCTCACACACCACTGGCCAATCTGCTGCCAGACGTCAGTCCCCAGGGTGAGTACCCACTTACTTACTCATTCAGGTGTACTCACGGGCTCATGAGGTACTAATAAACACAGCACAAAGACAGGAATCGGGGTCATAACCTCACTCTCGTCTCTGCAGCCTTAGACTTCCTGGAGAAGATCCTGACCTTCAACCCCATGGATCGCCTGACTGCGGAGGAAGCCCTTGCCCACCCCTATATGGCTGACTACTCCTTTCCCCTGGACGAGCCTGTATCTCTGCACCCCTTTCATATTGAGGATGAAGTGGATGATATCCTGCTCATGGACCAGAGCCACAGCCACACCTGGGACAGGTATGCTTTCCCACTCATTACCTCTCCTGCTCTCTGCCACCAGGATCATAAGCACAACAGTCTATATGTCCAAGCAGTAACACTATAGAGACGTATGCCACAGGTTTAGTGTTTCTGTGTTCATGTTCTAAAGTGTGTCTCTTTCCTACCTTCTATTACTATCAGGTACCACGAGAGCCAGCTGTCAGAGGCCGACTGGCATTTGCATAGCACCCACGATCCAGATGAAGTTCAGGTTGACCCAAGGGCACTGTCGGACGTTACAGATGAGGAGGAGGTCCAGGTGTGTTTTCGGACAAATATCTGCATACTCTGTTAAAAATGTTTTACTTCCTCCCACTCTTGCCTGTTTAATTTTTAATAAATTGTGGACTGTTATGTTTTTACAGGTGGATCCTCGTAAATATGCTGATGGAGATAGGGAGAAGTTCCTGGATGAGCCGTCCTATGACTACACCGGCCTTTTCCTGCCTGAGCGATCCTGGCAGGATGACCACCACGAGAATAAATACTGTGACCAGCAGTGTAGCCACACCTGTAACTACAAGGCTGTGTCCCCGTCCTACTTGGACAACCTCGTCTGGAGAGACAGTGAAGTCAACCACTACTATGAACCCAAGCTCATCATCAACCTCTCCAACTGGAAAGAGCAGCAAAGCAAGGAGAAGGCGGCCTGCAAGTCAAAGAGCAAGTGCGAGAAGAACGGGCTGGTGAAGGCCCAGATTGCGTTGCAGGAGGCCGATAAGACCCAGAGCCCGGTGGAGAAGGACAGTGAACAGGAGAAACACCAGACTGAGAAACCCCAGAGCCAGCAGACTCAAGGCTTTGACTTTGACTCCTTCATCGCCAGTACCATTAAACTGAGCCTGCAGCCGGAGCCCTGTCAGGAAGCGGCCCTGCTCAGTGAAGTGGGCCTCCTGAACGAGCTCAACTCTTCCGTCTCTCAGCTGGAGACTCCCCGCTCAGGTTCCATGTCCAAGTCCATAAGTCAGGAGAAGGAGGAGAAGTGCCTGGTCAACCTGGCCCAGTTAGGTGGAGGGGGGTCAGGGGCCGTGGAGGGGGACAGCACAAGGCCCAGTCAGCCCTGGGAGAGCTTTGGTTCCGGGGAGAGAGTCGGGGAGAGCGGCTGTTTGATAGATGAAGCGTGCTGGGACATTCGCAAAGAGGACCACTTCCAAAAGGAGAGCACTTATACCAGCTACCTGGACCGCCTGTTTAGCCGGAGGGAGGAGGGGGTCGGAGACACTTTGGCCAGCCCGGAGCCAGAGACCACTGAGGGGAGAGACCTGGACGACGGCTACCTTAGCAGGAACACCGAGATCGTTCTCAATATGCAGCTGGACTCTCTGGCCCTTCCTGGCTTTGACAGCGCTGACGACCTGCCTCTAAAATCCATCCAGGCGTCACTCACCCCCTGCGCTGTGAAATGCTCCCCACAAATAGCCCACAAAACATACAGCAGCATCTTCAAGCATCTTAATTAAAGAAATAGGTCCTCCCGCACAGTGCAGAAGTAGTTCTGTTCTTATGTTTTTTTTAATAATATGGTATATTATTGTACTTGAATCATTTCATACATTTTTTTTATTATGATTAACTACCAAGAGAGTTGAGGGGTGATTTATATTTAAAGAGTTTTGGTCTTCACTCTGAGCCTTCACTGGGCCTTCATGGGTTTATGGCCATGCACTCATTGCTAAACTGGCATGTCACTCGCACACTTAAAGTACTGTAGAGGAGCGGAGAGCAGGAGAGAAGTGAAGTAGCTCAGAAAAAGATGGATGAGGAGAGGAATTAAGAGATGAGGTTTGGCTGTTTGTGTGTAACGTAAAGAAGGATGATGGAAGCTGACATTGCTGTAGGCTTTCAATGTGATTTCAAACAGCCTTTCCTTTGATTGGAAACAAACGAACAAGGAGGAGAATTGAGTTTCCGTTTTTTTTTTTTTATCACTTTTGATTTTATACCATTTTCCCCTGAAGAAAGCTTCCTTATGAACCCTTTCATACTGTAAATCTGACACATGATGCCAGCAGCAACCATTATCGTAGGCGTTTATGTAAATGTGTTATCTACCTCAAGGTAACAGCCGCGAGAGACACTCGAAGCCACACTAGTGCTTTATACACATGACCATGCTCATGCCATGAAATGAAGTGGTCGCGTAGATGAAATCTGTCTCACTTAAGCATTTAACATAGTGAGGTGTTTCAGTAATCATTATTTATTTCTAGCAGATGTGCGATATTTATTTTATCAAAATGTATTGTTTCAATGTGATTATTGAAGAGTTGGACAGAATTCCATTTTCATTTCGGCACTGTATGGGCGTGTAAGTGTTCCTTTGTTTTATGGTAGGATGCAAATTCATTCTTATGTTCGAAAAAGTTGAGGCTTTCAGTTTTCCATCAATGTTGTCCTAATGGATATCATTCTTTCTGTTAAAATTATGTTTATTTATAGGTGCACTCTGTTTTTAGTGGAAAAACTGCTTTATGGTTTAAAGAAGCGCCTAAAAGTCTTAATTTTTTTTATCTAAATGTAATGTAAAAAAAAATGCGTGCATGGAAGCAAGAGAAAGGTACATTAAAAGTAAACTTGATGGTGAGTATAATGTACATCAGTTTTAATTGTACGTTTTTTGTTAAATTTATATGTACTTTTTCCAGGCAAGCATGATGAATTAGGTTAAGGTGTAGCATGTAGGACACTTACGAACTTTTTTTGTAATCATTGGTTCCCCTGTTCTACAAACTATCTCCAAATAAAAATTACAGGTTAAGATTTTGTCGTCTCTCTTTTTATCTGGTAATGGATGGCTCAGAAAACCTGAAAGCCTCACTTAAGTTCAGTTATATTACAAATACAGCACAGTAACCAGATCCTTGTTGGACAAAAAATGCTGACCAAGGTGTTGACACCTTTAGACTAACATGTAATGTCTAAGTCAGCAGACTATATTACGCTGTAAGTTCTGGCGACCTGAGCTTTGAGTCACTAGCTGGCTCAGATATTAAGAAATGTCAACTCAGCACACAGATTACCACAAATATTTAGGTTTCAAATTGCAACAAGCAGGAAAAGTGAACATTCCTCCCTCTGGTGCATATTTCGCCTGTTCTGAATTTCTGACACATTTCCCTGTGACAATGTCTAGGAAAACAGTGTTATTTCACATCCCATCACATACATGCTTACTGGATATCTCCAAATTTCAAGGTTGACACAGAAACCAATGAGGATTTTGGGATGTGTTGACATTGTCAAAGTCACCCTGTCAGTCATTGCCGGGAAGAGTCATATTTCTGAAAAAGCCCTTTGGTTGCACTAAATACTGACTGCAACTTTCAACATGGATGCAAATGTTTGTTCACAGGCCAAATGAGATTGAGAGTTAGTTTATTCTTTGCATAATTCTCTGGGCTGACAGCAGGCTTTACTGTCATTGAAACAAATCGTACCTTACTGGAAGAGAGAAGCTTGAGTACGAAGGTTGTCACACTTTAATCAGCTTCAGCTGGGCTGGGGCTTTTTCCACTGCTGGTACTTCCTGCTGGGAAAAATTAGGCCAGTTATGTATTTGTTTTTTCTGCTCTCTTGGTAACAATGCAATCGTCAGACACAGTGATTAAGCCCCACCGGGATACTCGGATGAAAGCTAAGGCACCTGATGTGTGCCAAGACATAGAATATGAGTGTAAGAACAGTAAATGTAGGTCAAACACCCAAATGAAAAAAGTCATGCTTTGCGACACGTCATGTCCTTTGTCAAGGTCATTCTTCTCAAGTTTGTGTCCTATCTTTGCTGCGGCTTCCTCTTTTTAATCAGTCTTTCTATTCTCTCTTCAGCAGAGCAATGTATTGGATCTGATTTAACTGTCTACCTCACTCTGAACAACAATGTCACAGGGGCCGCTGCTTTCCTTCCCTTGTATTATGACTTTGTCCACATATTGTTCTGGACCATTACAACTAACTATTTGTGCATTCTCTCCTCTGTTCTTAAGCTCACTTTCTTGTTGGAGGTCTTCCCCCAGTAGCCTGGGGGTCTGTCAGGTGTTGTCAGGTTAAAAATAAAATTCAGCAGCACAAAGATAAGCAGCTCAACTCTCCAACCGTCAGCTTTACGCATCGCCACTTAATTCAAGGTCATGAATTGTATTCCCCCCTCCTGGAAGCCAATTAAAAAGTGATGTTCAGTAATTCAGCTAAATCTGGGGCCTGCTTAAAAATATGCATCAATAGAATGCACAGAAATAAATTATATAAATGTGACAACTTGCTTGTCAGGGGTCTTGCAGTGCGGCTGAATACATGTGGAGACAAAGCATGAACCTCGGATAGTTTTCTTGCTACATATTTTCAAGGCGGCTTATTATGGCTCCTCAAGTGTCAGAATGCGAGTCCATATTCAGGCCAGAGTTGGGAAGAGCACTGGATACTAAAGTTAGAACACATAAAGTGCCTTTATAAATAGACAGAAGTTCTCGGGGACCTACTGCCAAAGTTACAGAGCATCCTGACCGCTGACATCAAACCAGTGTATCTGTTAATAGTGCATCCCAGCAACATGCAGTTTTCACATCGGAGCTACACATTCAACACCAAGTTACTTTGTGCATACCCTCAGGGCAAACGGTCCTCTGCATGTATTCATACGTGAGTGTTCTGCCGCTTTGGAGAGCCTTTGGCATATGGTCATATTTTTCTGGTCTGCCTTTAAAAAACACACTCACCACAATAAGGAGACTGATAGCGGTTTTGGTGACAGTATCAATTCTACAGGCCAAGAAAAGCTTTCCAACAACACCAGTGATGTCACCTAAAGCCTCAAGAAAAACTGCTCTGTTACACCTCTGTGTGTTTGTGTATGTTCCTGTCTCTCCTGTAGCTTCGCCTTAATGATTTCCAATCAGACAACCAACGAGGAGCACCTGCTCTGGAAAAAGGAACGAAGAGGCTGTCCGTGTGGGGACTGCTTTCGTTTTTGTTGCCTCTAAGGTTGCTTTGTTTAGCGTTTTCCTTTTCCATATGTACTGTACATGTATGTTAAGTAAAATCTATCAAGTTTCTTTAAATCTTTAACAGTCTTAATTTAGTTTATTTTGGGTTCACGGGTGGTGAGTTGTTCTGCCAAATAGGGCCACCGAAGGGAGGGACGTAACAGTCTCTGAAAGTTGACCGTGTTTTTCGTATGAAATGCCCTTTTCACTAATGTATTACTAATCCTCCACTACAGCTCAGCAAGGTCTTATTTTCCAACAGACCCCCCACTTAGGATTTGGGCCTCTGAATTGTTCGAGTGAAATCCCATTAGGAGGGCATGTCTTCACAGTAGAGTCAATCACTACAGACAGGAGGAATAATTAAAGCAACATGTTTCTCTCAGCCCATATGGAAATGAAATAATTGCGTAATACTGACTGGTTCAAACCGATTCTTCAAGGCTGAATGCCACAGTAGTACAAACTCTACTGTGACAACAGATCATTATTAAGTTAATAAGATAAGATAATCCTTTATTGTCCCACAGTGGGGAAATTTGCATATATGATATGTGTTGCACATAACTTTATAGACGTGCGTTGAGATAATGTATATTGTTATTTGGGGCATAATTGAAACTTTAAAGACTTTGAATGAATTGGAAAACACAATGGACATTGTCAGGGTAACTCGTGGCCCCATTTAAAGAGTCCTATAGCAAGGACGATTGAAATAATAACTGCTTAAACGGCGCGACTCAGGTTAGCAAGCTCTCAAGCATTAGCTTAAGCTTACCGGCTTTTGTGCATTTCAGTAAATTTAGCGATTGGCCTCTTTACCTGTAGATGTTTATTTGAGTTGGACGTCGGGTGAAAGCATCTTTCTCCCCAGCTGCAGCCACTATGATGAATAATCCATATGACGACTGTTTTAACGTCTTATATCGTATATTATGTTTTCAATTTAATCGAGGTCACCCGGGGGACATGTGTTGGTTGGTTGCGGTGTTGTGTCGTAAAGTAAAGTAACGTAAATGGTTGAAAGGTGGCGCACTGCGCGTGCCTATAGCATTACATTATTACATCCCGTTTCATTTTAAAATGTAATCCGCGTTTTTACCAAATTGTGTTACGGCAACGATCAATAGATTATACGAGACAGCAGCTTACCCACTAAGGCTGCACACAATAATGAAAACTTATTTTTTAAGCTCTTGCCTCTGAGTCGAGAAAAAAAAGCCATTTACATAACCTGTATATGTGCTATATGTCTCTGAGTCCTGTGTTTTCCAGTCATTGATCACAGCAAATCTTGTAGCCATAACGTAAAGGGAAAAAAGCTTGTGAATTATGTTTTCAGAAAATAATTTGAGTGGGGTCCCTCTGCAAATGATTGCCCATGTATGTATTACGTGGGACTCCCTCTTGAATTAAAATCAGTGTTGCCTTTTCTTTTTGATTGTGTGGGTTCTGCAGGCCACTTTAAAGTTAAGCACATCCTGACACAATACATACTTGATCATATTTCTGCATTTAAATAAATGGCTTTATTCAGAAGGGCAGAAAGTTCAAAGGGCCCAGTGAAGGAGAGAAGCTGTCCTTTGATATCAATGGCATGAATTTAGCTTGAAAGTGAATTTGATTTGTCAAACAAAGCTTCCAGAGCCCTTGAGGTAATTGTGGGATTCTTCCAGCGTGGATGACACACAGCAGAGTATTATCATGATGCCCTGATGCTGCAGCATAGTCACTGGGCAAAACATAGAAAACTGACACTGACCTATTCTTGTTGTTAATTCCACTGCTCGTTTTGTCCCCACACACATGAAATGTGTGTTTTTTTTATTATATGTTAAAACTATACTTGACCCTACTATAGACTGTCCATCTTATTTTGTAAATTGGCTACAGTCTTCTGGGTGTTACAGGTAAAATGCCAGGTGAACTTTATGGTGGCAATTACAGGTTTAAATACGGGTGCTTTAGGTATTTAAGTACATTTTTAGAAGAAATATCTCTGTTGCTGGAAAAAGTGGAATAATCCATCTGTACAGGGGACAATGGGTCAAAATCACTCATCCTCTCCCCACAGAGACCCAGGGAGAACAAGGTTAACGTTCTTGTTGTTATACTAGTGGCCCCTACTGTCTGGTCAGTACACCTGCATGAAGAGGGGTGAGATTTGGAAGGCTTTTGATACCATAAATCACCTGTGACATTAGCACTGAGGCGACTGTGGTACCGGAGAGTTGAACAATTATGAAAGGAAGGATGAAGAGTTATATTTGGATTGTGGATCTAAAAATCGACAGCCACAAACGGCGATGTGTATGAAAGACTTCATAGCGAGCATAGAGTATATAGGATCCTGCTCTGCTTCTAACCGGCATGCTAAATGTCAAGCATCACTGTGAAGTGACGCACAAAAAGGACAAAAACATGTCATGGCAGCTGCACTGGGTCAAAGTGTTGCGCTTATAGGTTGCCAAGACACTGTTGTCTAGCTACAGTGAATTTACTTCAACAGCGGATTCTCATGTGTGTTGAAGTGCGTTTCACCTGAGAGCACATCGACACACACGCGCGCACACACACACATACATAAATACATACATATATGTAGAGTAAACACATTGTCAGGCGCCCTGTGGGATGAGGGAAACAGGTTGAGTGCACGGCGTTCTGCGCCTGTTTTTTTCTTCTTGTCGTCAAAGTGAGGAGGCTGCAGGGAGGAAGTTCAGGCGCACAGTAATTAGCGTTTCTTGTGGCTTATCTCTTGTCATGTCCCCGTGGTTTCAGCTCAGATGCTCCTGCTGCAAAAGAGAGAGAGGGAGGGAGATTTCTTAACCATTTTGAAACAACTTTCTATACACAGAGGCTAAGATGAAGGCAAAGGCTCTATCTGTGAAGGAGTGCAGCTGGATGTCGGACGAGTGCCACCCAGTGGACGAGCTGCGCGGAGACACCCGCAGGGACAGCCTCTGTTTACCAAACATATTCAAGTCCAAAAAGGTGAAGCCGCTCACCAGGACTCCCAGCGGCCCCACCTACCAGGTTTACCGTACGGCCAGGGAGCTTCTGCTGGAGCTGCTGGACAGAGGCGCCGTGCGGGAGCTGATCAGGAGAGCCGGAGGAGGCGTGAACACAGGGGCCACTCGTCCGTTGTACGGCCAGAGCAGAGAGCAGAGCACAGATCTCTCCGAGGAGTACGCCGACGTGTTGTCATGGCTCTCCATAGTCCTGCAGAGCGGTCTGTCTGTGGGAGACGACTGCACCTTTGGCTCCGAGCTGACCCGCAAGCTGGACGGGTGGCAGGGTGTGCTGAAGAGAAACAGCTTCCAGAACAACCTCCTGTCACTGAGCAGACTGGAGGATGGGGACAAGTGGGAAGCCCTCTCGGCTTTCTGCGGCCACCTGTCCAGGCGCTACCAGGCCTTGTACACACCGGGTCAAAACCTGGCGGTGAAGAAATACCAACTTTCCCACGCGCAGGGAGCATATCCCCTCCACCTAGCCTTCCTCTGTGATCTGAGTTCGGGCTTCGTCTGTAACATGTATCTGTACTGTCCAGAACAGCTCCAGAGGCCAGGTAGAAAGCCTGTGGTTGAGCAGGTGGTCGAACACCTGCTGAGGCCTTTCTACCACCACAGACTCCTGGTTCACCTGGACAGCTCTGCCTGGACGGAGGGCACGGTCCCAGACATCTTCTCTGGCTTCGGGGTGAATATTCATTTTGTTCCCACGGTTAAAAGAACAGCAGCTTCAGGTCCAACCTCCTCTTCCTTTCCACCCGTCACGCTACATCAGCAGCCACAGGCATCCACGGCCTGGCACTCTCAACTTGTGGCCCACCTGCAGGGCTGGACCGGACCTGCTCTCCTCCCCACGCCAGACCCCAGAGGCTCGGCGGTGGATGTTTTTCTCCCAGGCCTTTGGGTGACGCTACACACGATCTGCATCAACACGTTTGTGCTCCACAGTGTGCAGAACCAGGGATCATGCAGGCAGGTCCACCTGAGAGACTTCACAAGGACTCTGGCCTGTCAGCTGGCCACCGACAGCAGCGTTCCCGTGCCTGTTTTGCCACAGCTGAACAGCAGTTCACACCGAGAGACACGCTTGACATATCTTCTAAAGCCAAGGTTAGTCTTACAGTGTTTTATTTGAGCTTAATAATAGCTTCATAATATTAGATAAATAAAAACACATGGGGGCCGAATGCACGCTATAGAAGTGCTATAGTGATTCATCTCATTGGATTTGATTGATCTCAAAGATAATTGTTTTATCGCTAAATGTGGTGGGCTCGATTATTTTGTCTGATTATCAATAATCAGATCAACCATAGAAACGACATTAAATGCTTCTAAAGTTGTGACTATCTTAAAATTATGATACTGTACGAAAAATTACAAAAATACAAAGATAGAGTCCTGTGTGCTGTCACTGTTTGTATAGGGTGAACGCCATGAGCTGTGGACAGGTGAAGGGAAAGGAGAAAAAGCGCCGCAGCTCTGCAGTGAAGCAGCAGGGGTGGAACATACCCGGAGTGTGTGGTTTGGACAACTTTGGAAACTCCTGCTACCTAAACGCTGTGTTACAGTGTCTGTGCTCCACTTTGCCCCTCGTGGAGCATCTCCTTAATCAGGACAATCGCCAAGAGCTGGCAAGGTCAATACCAACCACCATCTCTCCACCTTGACCCCTTGTCAACAATTGTGCTTTCCCCACTGGTTTAACCTCCACGTCCACGCAGGTCTAGGTGCCGGATGGCCGAGGTATTTGTGCGCCTGCTGGAGGAGATGTGGCTGGGGAGGAGCTCCCGATGTGCCCCCTTGGAGGCAAGATCTGTGCTGTGCAGGATCCTCCCACAATTCAACAACCACTCCCAACAGGACGCCCAGGAACTGTTGCTCTTTCTGCTCAACGCACTTCACGACAACCTCAAAAAGGTGCCATTATCTCTGTTACATCAGTGCAGTTAACCCCTCCCTATGACAAACACAGTTAGCGGTGGAATAAATCTCTGTTGTGTGTTTACAAGGTTGCAAAGCGCAAGATGCGACAGCTGAGACAGTACCACGATAGAAATTGGGCCACCTCGGCCGGAGAAGCCACCATCGTGTCACACCTGTTTGAAGGCCAGTTGAGCTACATGACCCTCTGCATGCACTGCAGCCACCAGGCCCACAGCAAACAGACCTTCACCGTACTGTCTTTAGCAATTCCTACAGGCGTCATCAAATGTTCTGTTCAGGTACTTTTTACATTCCGCAGGTGCTTCTTGTTCCCGTGGTTGCACCTTTGAAACATTTCTTTTTACATTTGGTGTTGGCATTTTTATTCAGGGTTTTGTCACCTCTCTGTGTTGAGCAGGACTGCCTGGCACTGTTCTTTGAGCAGACTATCCTGACCGGGGGAGAGAAGATGCTGTGTTCCAGGTGTGGGCTGAGGAGAGAAGCGGCGGTCCTGACTTGTTTAGACAAACCACCAGAGATCCTGATGCTGCACCTGAAACGGTGGGTGGACACGTTAAATCCTCTGTTAAGGTAGAGCTCCATCAGGAAGGCTGCAGGTTTAAATGATTTGTGTTTCGCAATCATGACTGTGTAGATCTTTAAACTTAAATTTCATCTAAAATAGTCCACTCAATAGCTAGCCCAGGACTTTCAAACAAGTCACATGATGCTCATGAAATGATGGATTTTGTCAATAGTCACAGAATAGAGTCCAATAGAGACCAAACTTCCATTTTCAGAGCTGCTTGCAAGACATTTCAAGAATACTCGACATTTCAAGAATAAGTGGCGATCCATTGGAATGCAAGTATACAAACCGTTTGAATATATTGAGTAGCAGGCCTTCACAATAAACAACAAAAAATATTTAAACAAGTCACGCATTGTTTCTGTCTGGCCATGTGTTATCGTTAGCAGTAATTAGTTGCCTGGGTGGTTCCAAACAAAAGCACCTGAATAAAAGCAGCTGTTACGATATTGGACAAACTACAAAAACGACATGATTAAGTTTATGGCGGAATGAAGGTATCATTTCTTGTCAGGACTCAAGTCTCCATCACTGCAGTATTTACAGGTTAGATTTTCTTGGCTTTGGCTTACTGACTTCTATGTATGTCAGAAAACTTTTGCGGGTTGTTTTCTTACCTGTAGATGTTTCTTCAAGTTGGACTTAGTTGAGCCAAAGCATTCTTTTTCTCCACCAGCTGCGGCCACAATGGTGAATTAGCCATTTGTCATCCACTGTAGGTTCGGATGTAAGGGGAAGAACCAGGTTAAACTGAGGACCAATGTCGGCTTCTCCATGAAGCTCAGTCTCACTCCGTTTCTATCCAGCCCAGCAAAGGACAACACCTATTCTTCATACCGTCTCTACGCCGTCGTGGTGAGTAAATCCACAGAGATGCACAGAGATGTGTGTACATCACAAGGCGAAATGTCTTGCGGCCACCTATATGACAGAGTTTAAGTCTGTCCACTAATAACGTCAGGAATGGATCTGGGAAGGCCCAAATACCTTTTTTTTTTGTCTTTTACTTTGTTGCTGCACTTTTATAATATTGTCATATGCGAGAGCCTCCACCCAAAAGTAACTGACACAGACGTCTAGATGCAAAATGTATTAGCAGTAAATCTTCCCTGAGATGCAATTTATTTTCTTTATTACATGTTTCATCATAAATGGAAACGGTCTAAAAGCACAAAATAATGACATCCATAATAATCCATACGTGTGAAATGACTAATTGTCTGCCAAAGAATGGGGATTTGCATGTATATACTTTTCTTCAAATTTTAATGCAAATGAACCCTCTCCTTCACTAGAACCATGCAGGTCACCTAAACATGGGTCACTACACAGCCCTGTGCCACAACACCCTGACCCGGACCTGGCATTGTTTTGACGACCTGCTGGTCAGAGAGGTAGAGGACAGCCTTGTGCAATCTCCAAATGCGTACTTGCTGTTCTATACCCGCAAGCCTTTCCAAAATCCAAAGATCTTTGGACTCTGATCTCTCCTACCAACAGGCAAAATCCAACTCTTCATCTTCACTGTATTTAATGCATCTTTAAACCCTCTTTGATTCTGCGCCTCATCAATAGCCCCTCACACAGTCAACAGCTTTGTTGCTTTTTCTCCCCCTAGCTTCTCAATGCCTTTATGTCAAATAAAGTAGATGTGCCACTGACCTGTGACTTGTGCCTGATATACATTCACGCACACAAACACTCATTTGAAGCAGTTTTAATAAATAGTCATATATGTCGTTTGGGATTAATATAATCGTTATATGTGAAATTATATTTTTAGAGCAACGAGAAATAAAATCAATATGTACAAGTAAAAAGAAAACAGATTATGATCTCATGCTAGGCAGTAAAAGGGTAATCAGGAAGTCAAATCCCGACACTTCAGATCTCCGGTCCAATCAGAAACAGTATACTCTGTGCTCGCACTCGTCAGCCAGTGAGTCAGTCGTACAGCAATTGCTGTTGCTAAAACAGAAGTGGAAAAAGGCTAATACCTCATGTCTTCATATTCTCTCTAATCAACACAGACACAATGTCAATCAAACAGATCCAAACGTGCCTTGTACATAAGTGTAAGCATCACTGGTACAATCCAATCACGTCCCAGTAATGTTTCCCCTGTCTAATTTTTGACTTTGAATATAATATTGCAAAAAGTAAAGTATGTTTTAAACAGAGAATAAATTCTATAACACACTTTATAGCAGGTAGGTGGTTTTGTTGGTTGCTGGACCGAGCAAGACAGACAATATCTCAATATTAGTAGCAATTTAAGTCACGCATTAATATTGGCTGTCAAAGATGAGACGTCCAATTAAATCAATTGGACATTGTGTAAATGTAAGAATGTGGGTAATATGAACCAGTAACAATCAAAATCTTCCTCCTCTCTTTGGGAAGAATGCAAAATTCAACACTCAGGTCTTCCATCCACTTTAAGATCACGTGAAGCATCAGAAGGCTACAGAGCTTACCTTTATGTAAAAAGTGAAACCATGATGGCTGCTTCTTTCAAGAAAAATGATTATGATAATTTGGTCACTTAATAGATATCTACCTTGTCCTGAAATATTTACATTTTTGAATGTGCAACATCAGAGATGTTAAGTATGTAAATGCCATCTTACTGTCAACTCTGGTGTGTATACACGGTGCAAGAAAGCTGATGGTCAGTTTTGTGATACGGCCATCCACACCGAGTACTATGCAAACGAGAGGTAACCCGATGTTAGCCCTGCAACTCGACCAAGGTATAGGAGTCACAGCGAAGGGAGCATCCTTCCATTCTCTGGATGACCAGTTATAAGAACAGATGGCATGTTTTACAGCTATAGGGCCCTCTAGTAGATGAAGCATTGCACATTGTGCCTGCAGAACTCTCAGATCCGAGAAGGACAGGATCTCACAGGGGCTCACTGGAGTACGCCTCTACGTGCACCCACACGACTAATCAACCCCGCAGCTATGCACACCAAGTCCTTGGAGCTGTGATTAAAAAAAAAAAAAATGAAAAGAAAACAACAACCCCCTAGGCTTGAAAGGAGCCCTTTTTGGTTGTAGCGTTTTCTCTCCATGTCCTACAGCTTCATCACAGGGTGGAGTAAAACAGGATGTAGGCTGCAGACGACTTGACAGAGGAGGTGGAGATCTCCGACACCTCGTGGTCATCAAACTTGTACCAGCGCTGTTTGAGGGCATTCTTACAGTACGCTGTGTAATGACCGCCATCCAAACCCCCATAGTGGTTCTGGTAGAGGAAAAGAAGAAGGTTGGGTAGCTTACTTATGTCATTTATACTTACTGGTTTGGTATATATTGTACCATAAACCACAGTATGCTTACGTTACAAAAGCACCTGTAGAGGAACTACGATTGGTTTTCCTATCTATTTTGGACTGGACCAAAGGACGGTATATTGTCTCTGCATCCCTAATCCTCTTGAAGGTGTTTGCGTGTCATAAGTACTGTGTATATATACACACATGATGTATAATATAGTATGTATACTATATATAATATACATGTAACATTAATTATACATTTTGGTTTGTTGACAATGTACTATTGACAACATACATAGCTCCTACTATGAAATCCGTTTTCATTGTTACTACCGCCAAAGGGGTTATATTATGTGCTGTGTGTCAGCTACCAAGCTGATTTGTATGAAATGTTGGGGAGGGGTGGGCATTACCCAAAGGAAAATCATGACATTTCGGAGCAAATGCAATTTTCAAAATTTGATTTCCTTGTGAGATAAGGCGTTTTAGGTTAGTGGTTGAATATGCTTTCAGAGGGCACGTACTAGTTCTCTAGTAAAATGACACTTCCCAAAACTATGAATTTCACTTCTACTTACAGAAACTCCATAAAGGCCGTATCTTTTCAGGGTCTGCTTTGGTCCAATAACATATTGAGCCAGGTCCAGACTGTCTAGAGGAAAGTCTACAGTTGTCTGCAGCTTCTGCTTCCATCTACCCTCATAGGAGAATCTTCAGAAACACAAAGAAAGAGGCCACAAGTATTGTTTGGGATTAATATTTCCTAAATCTAACTTATTGGCAACTTTTCATATTACTTCTTGATAGGGACAGAGAATATTGCAGAAACGGATTTGAAAATGTTCTACAAACCGCTTTAAGTGCACCAGGAGAATAGGAGGGACTTTCCAGATCTCCAGTTTCTTGGTGGAGTCTCTGTGGGCCTTGCAGTGTCTGCAGAACACCTTGTTGTTGTCAGTCAGCTTCTCTTCCTTGGAAAAGAGCCTCAGACAATCCTGACAAGTAGACGCAAACCTTTTATTATTACAAACCAAAATAAAATGTCATTCTCAAGTCGGTTTTGTGGATTATTATCAACACAGAATTTAAACCTAATTAAATTACACCTCTCTGAGGTGTAGTCGGATAACTACTTGTTATCAAGAGAAACTATTAAACTGTTTTGATGCGAGTCTCAAAATTTGAAAGCTTTTCAGATGCAAAAGAACGGAAAGATAAATGCAAATGTCTCATTTCTGTCTGACCTGCAGGGAGCACTTGCTGGTGGAGGCCAGAGGGAGCGACAGGTACATAAAGGTCTCAAATGTCCGTGACTTGCGATGACAGGTCAGACACTGCACGGTGGACTTGAACTGCCCCTGGAACAGTGACACAATGATGGACTCGTTCAGCAGCTTGTGTTTGCTCCAGGCCTGGTCAGCTGCCATCTGATCATCCAGATGGTCGTTTTCCTCCTCTTTGTAGCGCTTCCTGTTGTCCGCCTGACCCCAGAGATTAAAAAAACAATGACATGATAGCGCACAGGAAGAACTACAGCTTTAGTTGTGAGGAAAGGCTCCCATTCTGATGGTAAAAAAAAGTTGAATCGACTGGTAATTATTATAAAATTGCAATTAACATTGAAAAAACTCTGAGAACCACAGACTGGTTTACTTTTACTATTAATAAACATTGTATTAAACATCCCTCAATCTCTTTCACTGTATAAGCATAACATTTAGCACGTTTTCTCGTAGTATCATAAACATGAAACAAAAAAAAAAGGCCAGGTTTACACTTCCTATCATAAATTATTCTGAATGTATTATCAATTAGCCAGAAGAAGACAATGGGAGATGGCCGGCCTCATGGCAGACAGGTCTGAACATCACATAAAAGGGACGCAATGAGATGGAGAGTGTGTCATGACAAATGCACGTCAATGCGTCAAACGCACTTCACACCCCCGAATGACACATCACCCTCACAATTTAAAGAGTAAATAGCCTGAAAGAGCAAAATGGGATGGATGTAATACATCAACCCAACCCCAGGTGGAGACAGATATCTAAATATTTCCTAATCCTCCATATTCTCGGACACATCTAAAAGTGGCCTTCACCATGAAAAATATATCTGAAAGGTGAAAATGTTTTAACAGGTTTAAAATTAAAAACTATATCTCAAGCTGGGACAGTGTTTTTTTTTTTTTTAATGACATCAACTTATCTTTTCCCCCATTCAAATGAACATGAAGCCAGTAAAAGTCAGCCAATACAGGCAATGAGGCATGTCTTGGTCTACATGCACAGAGTTTCTGACAGAGCATCAGACCAGACAGATGCAGACACACCACACTCACACTGCTGTGGACCAAGGACACACGGCTATTTACTTACTCTCTAATTTGCCATCATAATGAAACCCAGTGAAAAAACAGAAAGAAGGAAAATGATAAAAGACTACATTTTTTGTTAACAGGCAAATATGCAATAACATACAAACGTAGGATGGCAAATTACTTACTACGTCCAGTACTGTTCAACATTATAATGTTATATCAGGTTGAGCATATTTAGATGTAAATGTTTGTGTTTTTCTGTTTTTTGCTTGGAACAGATATCTGGAAATTATAAGGCTTTTGTTAATGACACGCAGGTGTCCTAGGGCTACACGAAACAATGGACACACTACCTTGTTGAGATCCTCATGAAGCCCATCCATGAGGAACAGTAGCAGCTCCTGGGAGTCTTGCTGCTCATAGCCAGCAAACTGCTCGTTGATCTTGCCTATTGTGATTTTGAAGTCCCGCGGACTGATGCACTTGTACAAACCGGCCCACAGGGCCTTCATGATCACACCAAACTCCTCTGCCACCTCCCCTTTGTGACCAAGGATGTTGTACCTGGCAGAGGATGAGAACACAAACAGAGGTTCTACATTTTCCCTTATACCAGATTATTCATGCAAAGTTGTTGTGCAATTATCCGGAACCTGACCTGTTGATGTCCTCCATGTAGTAATTGTTGTTGAAGTAATCAGCCATGGCTGTAGTGTTACAGAGACACTGCAAGATGGAGTTCATGTAGCATGTGTTTCCAAGGTTACGAAGGCCAGTCAGTGATGCACCCTGACCCCCAAATGTAGGATTCAGGCTGCGAATTTTTGCAGCTGATGGCCGCACAATCTCCACTTTAGAATAGACTTTAGCGTTGGCAGGTCTAAAGGACACAGGGACACAATGAGACAATACCAGATTATTTACTGATGAGATAAGACGTTTGCATACACAAACCAAGCAACTTATTTACCTGGTGTATCTTTAAACATGTGATTGCCTTACTTGGTTTCTCTGTTGATGGTGGGTGTGACAGGAGCAATGGTCGGGGCAATGACTTTCTTCTGGACCTCCTCTCTTAGGTCCTGACTGATATCAGGAGAAGAGTAGGAGCGTTTCAGCTTAGACTGTTCCCGATCTCGGTCTCGGTTGGCTTCTGGCTCAGCTGGCTGTGGTGGTTTCTGTTTAACGGTTGGCGGCGTGGAGGGTGGGGTCTGTGGGACCGCGACCTCAGGAGGGTACAGGTGGACCCGGTTGGTTGGAGAATGGTAGTATCGGTAGGTTCCTGTCACTGTGTCAAGAAACTGGTCAAAATAAAATGGCCAAAGGCGTTAGGCGGAAACTAGCAAATATCCATGAATACATTATTATTTCTCAATCAAAATAAATACATTTTAATGTGTTTATCTTTCATCTTCAGTAACTCTTAATGACTCAACTCAGGTTAAAACAACTGGTACCTTCATCCATCCGTCTGGAAGACCTGGTACACTCCTTCCCATCTCCTCACTCCTTGCTCTGGTCAGGGGCTCCCTCTGTGACAGAAACACATACACAGTGATTTCACTGTGCTCCACAAAAGTATTTAAGGGGTTTCACAGTAAGGGTTCAAGGAATAATGGCCTCACAACTCCTTGTTGTTGCGATGCAGAAGTTGGTGGAAGTAAAATTCTCTTTGGAAAAACTAGTGATTTTGTTTTCACTAGTTTTGCGGACATGTTTTGCTGACGTGTTTTAGCTGCGGTGGACATGCATCTTAGTGATGGACATTGAACCTTAAATGCGTGATTTACACTGATGTCGAGTGGCTGCAAAAAACTTTGTTGTACCCCCAGAAATCACAGCTGGTCGCCTTCAACTTGAAAGCTGCATCGTCTGCATTTCTCCGTGTCTTTGCCATGATGAGGGTGTGTGCGTGACAAAATGACTGATCAGAATGATTCAGTGGGAGCGCGCTAGATTCAATGTTAACAGTTTCATTGGTCCACCTTAACCCGTTCGGCAATTTCACTGGTCTAATGTGACGGAACTAAATTTTCCCCAAAAAATCCATATATTAAGCCACGCCATTGTTTAAGCCGCAAGGTTCAGCGCGTGGGGAAAAAGTAGCGGCCTATAGTCCGGAAATTACGGTACTCCATGCCTTATGGGTAACTAAGATGAGCCCCCCTCAGAAATCTTGTCAACCAAAATTGATAACAATGAAGACTCACCTTAATCTCATTAACAATGTGGTTAGGAGCAGGTGAATCCAGGGACATACTCTTCAAGGGTGTGTCAGAGTTCTGCTCTTTCCCCCTCCTGTCTTTCTGAGCCCATGCCATGTTCTCTTTGTCTTCCTCCTCCTCCTCTGCTGCTTTCTGCCTTTCCAGTTTCTTTTTGTCCTGATGTTTTATCTCCTCTTCTTCCTTCCTGTTCTTCTCACCTTCGTCTTTTTCTAGCTTTTCGTTCTGTTCCTTCTCCCATCTCTCGTTCTCTAGACGACGACCCTGGATGCGTTTTTCCTTCTCTTGCCTAGCCTTCTCCATAACTGCTACTGCCTCAGAGTGTATCTGACTTTGTTCTTCTTTAGACAAAGCAGGGTTTGACATGAAGGACGGTTTGACTGAGCGGTCAGGGACAACTGGACCATTCTGGCTGGAGTCTTTCAATGAACCATTCTGGCTGGGCTTAGGCTCATCCGACAACCGTACTGAAGGTTTCTTGGCACGATCAAACTGGGGTAGGCGAAAGGGAGGGTAAAACACAACATGAGTGATGTGACACCAAATGGATTAATGGAATAATCAGATTTATGTCCAATTATTATTTGGATAAAACAAAAGGTGTTACAGTTATGGAGGTCAATACATTACCTGGGGAAAGGACTTGGCTGTTGCAGATGACTGGCTGGATGGGCCTGCTGCAGGGCCCTTTTTACTGAGGTCTGGACCAGAATGTGTGGATACTTTGACAGGGGAATCCACAGAGTCAGACAACCTGTCCACAACCATGGAAGTTTTAGGAGTGGGGGGCTCTGCTGCTGTCTCCCCATTCAACATTATTGGAACTGAGGGTTCTTGAAACTTCAGTGTGTCCTCAGGTTCTGGCTGAGGTGGGGTCGGAGGCTTTAGTTCCTCCAAGGATGGATAGCTGAAGTTCACTTGTTGGATACATGAAATGAAATACAATTTTTTTTTGAAGGACAATTAATTTCTCAGAAAAAATGTCAGTCATTTATGTTCCTCTAGGAACTCTCAATCTAGACCTATTTCAACTGTCTTTTCAAGCAAGTTATACATTTTTACATACTGACACAAAGCTGCATTGGTACTACCACAGACCAGGGCCTAACAAATATAGATTGGCAAAGTTGTATACACATTTGTAAACATACACTATGCATGCATGATAGTGATACTCACACTGAGGGAGGGTGCTTATGATATTCTGTCGAGGGGGCCGAACTTTAGCATTTGTTGTGTACATGGGGTAAAACAGCAGCCAGTTCTCGTACCCCCCTTCCAATATCAGCGGCTCACTCCGCAGGATAGTGATACTGTCCCACTGTGGAGTGTGCAAACACAATATTTTTCCTTGTGGGAAAAAACGTATAGAAAAACGACACAAACACCAACAAACACAAATGCCCACACTCAGTTACCTTAAAGAGTGCATCTTTGAGGCTCTTCAAGGTGGTACCGAGTGCAAGGTCAGTGACAGAACTGAACCAGTCCAGCAGGACTATATAATCCACAACTCCCCGCCGCTTCCAGTGCTCTTTGGACACCTCTGGTAGCTTTGTCTCGATCTGATTCACAGTGATTCTGAAAAGTCATCACAATCCAGCTCAGGTGGGCAGGTTTACAAATTGTCATTGCTTGATAGTAGGAAAAGGGACATTAGACATGGGTCCAATACATTTGATTACAAATTACTCATGAATTGTCAGATGAAACTGGTTTGAACTCGGTCTCTAAACCCCATTCTCACCCGGGGCTAATGGCCTCCTCAGGCACACTGACACAGGTCTGGGCTGGCACAAGGATGTGGGATTCCTCAAAGTTCTTGTGGCTGCGGGCATCCATCACGATTATCGTAATTGTCTGGTCCTTCATCATGTGGAAAAGTTTCTCAGCTGTGATCCCACCTGCAGGCACCATACCAATCAGATACATTTATAAAATCATCATAATAGAAAAAAACTATGTTGACTTTAAAAACAACCAAATAGTTTATATTGGTTATTATATATAATAACTAACTATATATACTAACTATAATAATATATTTTATCATTCTGCTTACCCCTTGAGGTTTCATTCTTCAGCTCATTCTTCTCTCCTTTTACCTGACACATTAAGTATAAATACAAATAAAAACCAAACATTTTCAGTAAAATTTAAGTTTTATAATGTCTGACTGGGTAGAGAAAAGAAAATGTTTGATAAAAGTGTGTCTTCATTCCAAAAGAAACACAAATATGTGAGTTGTGTTACTAGTGTTACTAGGTGCAAACTGAAAACTAAAATTACACCTTAATTTATCCTCAGCTAATGTATAGGTGATTTGTAAAGGTGAGAAAATGTATGATCAGGTTTTAGCATTGACCTGACTGTTCAACTTAAATATTAAATGGGCCTGGTGTATTCACAATGCCTCAATCTAAAAAACGCAATAGTAAGTTTATCTTTCTCAATTTCCATTCAACCTCCCAAATAATTTGCAAATATCAACATGAATTAAAATAAGTCTCAAAGGAATTGAGTGTCGGCTGAATGCAAGTATATTTTATAAAACAAATAGTATTTGAGTATTTTCATTATTTGACATTTTACCTTTTTGCTGTCTTTCTTGTTTGCAGACGATAATTTTGGAGAGACTCGACCATCTTTATTTTCCTTTATTTCCTCCCTTCTTTTCTTTTCCTCTTCTCTCTCCTTGTCCTCAAGTTTTTTTCGAACCTCAACTTCCTCATACCTGTTCAGAAAAAACAGGGTGACATGTGTAAAACAGACCGTCTGTTTCATGCATTGATAAGTTGTGTGAAAGTGAAAACAACAATAGCCTCTAACCTGAGTTTAAGGCTTTCAGAAAGCTTCTCAGCTTCTTCAATGGCTTTTTTGAAGCTGTTTGGCCCAAGCATGGTCATGTAATACTCCTTAGTACATTGGAATAGAAAATGGTTAATGATTACCAACTATTAATAACTACATTTCCACATGTCAGCACATCTTTGTGTATAAACAAAGCTTAACAATACTTGTAAAGAAGATTTGATTATTAACTATACCGGTTGCTCCTTGAAATCTGGTCTTTTCTTTATGATGTTATACACTGTTAAATACTTCATGTACAGCACATAAGCTTTCTCCTCATCTCTGTCCAGACGGCACTCCTCTGCCGCCTTAAAGATTTTGCAGGCACTCTGGACATAGCTGCAAGACAGCAAATAAAAACATACCTTCCATTACCACATAACGACCATTTACTTGTTACAAAGTAAAAACAATCAAACTATACAAAGTTTGACTGGGGTCTTAAGCTACAAGCTATCCCTATATACAGTATTTCCCATCCAAACCTTGGTAATAATATCAGGGGGTTATACTTAATTAACTGAAAAACACTAAAAATTAAACATAATATAAATAAAAAATATAAAACTTAGCCTAGAGCTGCAAAAAAATGTAAATGAACAGAAAATATTTTGATAAGCAAATAATAGACCAACTTTGTCAATTATCTGAGTCTAGCTTCTCCAATGTGACACTAACACGAAGAGTAAACATGAAACCCAGGGTTACCTTCTGGTGCTTGTCTTGTCTGGCTTAATTTCAGCCTTTTTGTTGAGGTCTCCCAGACATGTGGAGAGATACAGCTCTTTAACCCCAGTGGACACAGCAGGCATCTTCTTGGTTGTGTTCAGTAACAAGCGGGCAACCGGTCAGTGAATCAGACAAGCTCTGGGCATCTCTGGAATAAGGGACGTTGTGGGAATGTAAACAAACTTAGTCCAAAACGTTTCCCGTTGTAAATAGAACATTTAGACATTCAGATGCTTATTTGAATAAAAGCAGACCCGAGTCTATCATGAAAAACTAAGACTTTGATGTCACCTACTGGTGATAAACATTTAACTATAGAATTAGGGTTTGACTACTAATACTCGCAGAAACTTCTGAGCAAAAAAACGAGGGTACAAATTATTTTACAAAATGTTGCGTGTCGTGCGTTTATTACACATGAGAATTCATTGTATACATTTAAGCTAATAACATGACATATCGACAACACATTAAATGTTACTTGGTGGATCTCACTGTTAGCGCATTAGCCAGCTGCTAGCTAGCTTGTAGTAGCAGAAAGCTGGCGCAGGATATGTCAACACAAATGCACCAACAAAATTAATGGTACTCTGGCTGAGCTAGTCTTGACTGGGTGAGTGCGGGTGGGCTAAAGGATACCTACTCGGCAGTCCATAGCATGAATATCACATTTAGCTCATTTTGAAGCTATGTAGTCATCCAGCTATGTTAGTTAGCATGATAGGCTCTAAGCTCACGCAGTTACACGTTAGGTTTGCTACTAAGGGTTATTATACTACGGCACAAAGTAGTTTCGGTTTGAACAGTCACTATACACATATCCTCTATCCTCACACAGCAGAGTCATGTAACACATACTTGCCAATAGCTTGTTAAGACAATTCCAATACGCTTTACGAATCCGCTGATTATACATCAGCTACTTTTGACAGCGCCTGCTTCCTGGTTGGTCGCCCCTCCTTCTCTTCTTCTTTTATGAGCTTTAGCGGCGGCTTGCGCCCTTGATGTTGCAGCACTGCCCCCTCCTGTCTGCCATGTAGATCATACAGTCTATGGTGTTGTTAGTTACGTTTGTATACCTCTGTTTTGATGGCATTACCCAAATGTAAGACATACTGTAGTCTCGGGGTGTTTTTTTTACCCTTTACCTATACTTAAATTGGTATCAGCAGTGGTTATATGAGTAATCTGTAATTAATTTTAATTTTATAACTTAACACCACGTTTGTATACCTCTGTTTTGATGGCATTACCCAAATGTAAGACATACTGTAGTCTCGGGGTGTTTTTTTTACCCTTTACCTATACTTAAATTGGTATCAGCAGTGGTTATTTGAGTAATCTGTAATTACATGTTTTAATTTTATAACTTAACACCAGCACTTTTTCAAAACAGTTATTATTATTATTATTATTATTATTATTATTATTATTATTATTATTATTAACAATGTATAAAACTGATTCTGATTAACAAAGTGCTATTCAGGATAAAATAAAATAAAGAACCCAGTAAAGCAGAGTATGCCCTGATGTGATGTTGATATTTTATTTGAACAATGGCAGCAAACCAGACAGAGTCTATCATGAAGCACTTTGACTTTGATGTCACGATGCTGTGCCTAAGCCCCAATTGCACAATTATTGTCAAAACTGCTTTAATCAGACTTCCAGACGTCAAGAGACAGATGGAGCACAATAGTACTAGTGTATTCTTCTTCATGTCAAACAACACTTATTTCTGTGTGTTATGCCACGCATACATTAACCATTACTCATTGTGATTCCTGCCTTTAGTTTGATCAAAAGTCTATGTAGCAGTGATCACTCAGATTCAAATAACTAGAGGGTTTTAGGGGGTTTGATCAACTGTGTTACAGTGGACTTGCAAGAATAGTGATAAATGAAGAACAAGTTTTGGATTAACTCTGTAAGAGTGTGGATTTGATGAAGAAATCATGATGTAAATTGGGTGAATAAGCGTGTGAAATGTTCTGACACTCTTTTGTTTTTTTAATCCAGAACAAGAAATGCACCCACAAAAATGTAAATAAAACTGTGTTTTACATTACATGACATGTTTGTTTGACAAATTACCTGCATGTAGCCGTAATGAATATAACAGTGGGCTCTAGTTTTGACCACATAAACCTGGATGGAAAAAAACTTAAATTTAATGAAAATTATATATTTATATTATATATAATAATGAATATGAACACATTTAAAATGGCCTGCAGTACTTCATTAGTAGATTCACTGAATCAATAGTATGAATTGAACGTCTGTTACTATGGTCTCTCTGATATGACACAGTTCTGTTCTCAGTGTCTGCCTGTCTTAGATTTTGTCTATTAAACCAGATGGGATCTAACACACGTTGAGCACAATGCACAGCAAAGAGCAGAGTGTGTGAACAGTCCAGGCGGTGCTCAAGCTTTTGTCAGAGTTTAAAAGGCAGTGATAAGCTGGGACATATGTTTGTTTGTCCTCATCATCCTATTACATTTAGTGTGTGTCCGTTTATTGTTAATTTTTACTAAGGTACACATTATTTGAAATGTGTTTTGTTTGTGGAGAGTCTTCATCAAATACAAATACTGAATATATCAAAAATATAGTATGTTCAGGCAAAATGTTTTGATAAAATAGGAAGAGCAGGGGTGGTAGCGAAATTCTCATCTGATATCTGGGAAAAAGAAATTGCTTTTAATTGCGTTTGCCTTTCTTCATTTTGTCTTTCATAATTTATTATATTATTATATATACTGTATATAATTACGAAATAAATGAAAGTCGCTGCAATATGTTGAAATGTGTTTGTTATATGCATGTAAATGTAAATATATTTTCATTAGCTCTTCAAACATTTGTATGATGACATGTCAAAGGAAAAATTCAGTATGAAATAGTAGCATTTATTTGATTTATAATCTGATACATTACACAATTACATTTTGGGACAAATGGAAATGTATTGTGGGTGCATGGGAACTTGTGTACAATCAAGTTTACTACTGACTTTTTTGATTAGCACACTATCATTTCACTCACATATTACTCATTCAATCATGGAGGAAGAGTAAATATTTAGAACAAATGTGGAGTCACTGGGTGTTTTGATGAACAATTACAACAATGGAAAGAAAATGTGGAGGGCATTTCTTTGGCGGTTCAAATGCGTCACCAATTCAAGGCGTGTTCTACATAACAAGGTCTATATAGGTCTCTGATCTCTGCCACTGAATACACAAAGCATTATTGCAGCTAACATAACAAATTCACTTAAAGAGTTTTAAGAAAAAAAATGCAGGCTGAGGAATACAGGGGCAGAGGTAATTATGACTTAAATTTTATTTTGATTCAATCTGTTTGTCTGTGTTAATGTTGTATTTAACTGCAAATAATGATAGCTGTAAAATGATTGAAATTACCATGAATAATATGTTATGGTAGGAATGTCATTTCAGCTGTCACACTGTCTAATCCTGATCAGGTAAGGAGATGGTCGACTATATTGCTCAGTACCTGGGCTCCATCAGAGAGCGAAGAGTGATTCCAGATGTAAAACCAGGCTACATGAAGGAGCTTCTCCCCGACACCGCGCCTTCAGAGCCTGACGATTGGGAGAGCATCTTCAATGACATCGAGAAAGTCATTATGCCGGGAGTGAGTTCCAGCTGTGACTCATAATCACATCAGCTCTTTGAAACTATGGCAAAGATGTAAGTATTTTCATTACCCTTTTTCCCAGGTGGTTCACTGGCAGAGCCCTCATATGCATGCCTACTACCCCAGTCTGACTTCATGGCCCTCGATGCTTGGGGACATGCTTGCCGATGCCATCAACTGTGTCGGATTCACCTGGGTAAGTGGACATTCAGCATTTTTTTAAACACTACCTAAACACAGCAAAAAATCAAGTCCTGATTAATGAGGTTACTTTGCACAGGCTTCTAGCCCAGCGTGCACAGAGTTGGAAATGAATGTGATGGACTGGTTGTGTAAAGCACTAGGACTTCCCACCTTTTTCCTGCACCACCACCCAAACAGCAGAGGTGGAGGCATACTGCAGGTTCATGACATCTTGACTCCTGATAAAAAAAAAGAAAAGAAACTCTTCACACACAAGTCTCAGGGAGTTTTATTACCTGTCTCTTCTCATCCCTCCTCTTAGAGCACCGTCAGTGAGAGTACACTGGTTGCTCTGCTGGCTGCCAGGAAAGACAAAATTTTGCAGCTGCGGGCTGAGCTCGACCAGGATGTGGACGACTCGGTCCTTAACGCAAGACTAGTGGCCTACGCCTCAGATCAGGTCAGTGATCCGGCTTCTGGAACAATAGCTTCCTATCAATCTGATCAGGTAAACTGACAACATGATTTGATGTAATGACTCTTTTAGGCTCATTCTTCAGTTGAGAAGGCAGGAATGATCTCCCTGGTGAAGGTCAGGTTTCTGCCCACTGATGAGCAGCTATCATTGAGAGGAGACACTTTAAAACAAGCCATACAAGAAGACCTAAGGAGGGGGCTGGTCCCTTTCATGGTACATGTCTATATGCTTTCCAAAACACTGTATTGGTTTGCTAAGGAAATAAAGAGAATGAAATCAGTGAAATGGGACATTTTAAGACCTGAACTGCTACTAACTGATGACCCAGACACATTCTGAGATGTGGACAATATACATTAAGTATATATATAAATATATATATATACTTAATTTCAACTATGCGCACAAGAAAACATTGGTATGTATTTTAATGCGATTATATTTCTCTCCGGTTTAGCTATGTGCAACTTTGGGAACCACGGGAGTGTGTGCCTTTGACAAGCTATCTGAACTGGGGCCAGTGTGTACGTATTCAAATATCAGAAATGTTGGTTAAAGGTCATTCATTGCAGGCACGATAAATGCATAATTTTTTTACAGGTACAGAAGAGGGACTGTGGCTCCATGTTGATGCAGCTTACGCTGGCTCAGCGTACTTCTGTCCTGAGCTACGCTGGTCACTGGAGGGCATTGAGTTCGCCGACTCTTTTGTCTTCAATCCCTCAAAGTGGATGATGGTTCATTTTGACTGCACGGCTTTCTGGTAACACGGAAGCCTGATCCCCTCCCATAAACCTTTTTTAACAGAAGACATTTTTAAATTTTGTGAAAGAAAAGTACAGGTTTAAGTAATTAAGGAATCAGCTGAGCAAAAGCCATGGTTATCATGATAGTGATCATCAGACATTTTGACTTTATAATACTGAGAAAAGTCAAAATATCAGTTGTAAAAGTGACCAATGGAAATAAATATTATCTATAAAGGTAAGCCTGAATCTAACGAACAATAAATCCTTGTTGTGTTTAAACTGTGTTCTCTCAGGGTAAAGGATAAATATAAGCTCCAGCAGACTTTCAGTGTTGATCCGGTTTATCTCAGACATGAAAACTCACAGGCAGCCACTGACTTTATGGTATGATAAAACAACTTCATTAATAATGTTTTATAAACTATGAGACAGAATGTTGGACGATGATGGTTTTATTACTTTTTCCATTGTTTAGCATTGGCAAATTCCCCTCAGCAGACGTTTCCGCTCTCTAAAACTGTGGTTTGTCCTGCGTGCCTTTGGACTTAAAAAACTTCAGGCACACATCAGACAAGTAAGCATGATTTGGTTTAGTTAATGGAAATACACACATTTAATTTATTTTAAAGTTTTACAAATTAAATTGGTATGTTCCTTGTTTTTAGGGGATTGAGATGGCAAAGCTGTTAGAGTCTCACATAAGGAATGACACACATTTTGAGGTTCCTACTGAGAGGCACCTTGGCCTGGTGGTCTTCTGCCTGAGAGTATGATTTTTTTTATTTTTTTTATGTGATCTTTGAGAAGCAATATCTATTTTATCAGCTTTGCAGCAACATTTCATTTACCAGCAATTCTAAGACGTTCATTATCCAATCAAATCCTATTTTCAAAAAGAGCTTAACCTGACCACTTTGGCCATTCACTGATTATGAATATTTGTCATACATTTCTCATTGAAGGGAGGAAATGCTTTGACCCAGGAACTGTTAAGGAGACTAACCAGGTCAGGTACAATGTACCTCATCCCTGCAGAAATATGCACCAAGCGCATCATCCGATTCACAGTGACCTCACAGTTCACAACAACAGATGACATCCTAAGGGACTGGGACATCATTTCCAAAACGGCTTCTATTCTACTAACAGAAACGCAACATCATAATAATACAGATCAACCAGCCCAGTCAGGGGAAGATGAGGTGAAAGGTCCAGAAACAAACCAGCATGCACACACCAAATCTGAGGAAGAAGAGAATGCTGCATCAAGCCTGGACAAAGCAGAAGTTGAGCTGTGGATTGACAAGGCTTGGAATCGGCCGAGGAGAACAATGCGCTCTCTTAGCTGCAACAGTGAGCCTCTGCCTTATGCTTACTACGGGCCGGGGTCTGGCTATGACTTTGACACAAGGCCTACTCCAGATGCTGCAGGGGGCTTGCCCACGCCAACTACAGCAGTATCCAGTGCTATGTTTAAGATTACAGATATGCCTTCAAATCCTCTGGGTAAACAGGTCTTGAAAAAACTGACAAAGTTCTACAGTGTTCCCAGTTTCTGCAACCAGTGGCTCCAGTGTGGTCGGCATCAGCTGTGCTGCCCTTTGAAGGTTTCACAAGCAGCTCAAAATCACTTGTCCTCATCGTGCAGAAAGAGTAACTATATTTCTTCCTCTCCGATGGCCAACACAACACCCTCTTCAACTCCAATGGAGACTATCTCCCCGCCAAAGCTCCTTTAATGTTTCTGAAAGCAGTGTACACTTGCTCATGTACACAGTAAATACGTTGCTGTAATTAAACAATGTACTGCTGTGATGGCTTCGTTGGGGCTAATCCACCATAGTCATCTGCCAAGGGTAGCGCACTACAAAGCTATGGCACTTATTAGATTAGATTAGATTCAAGTGTATTGTCATTGAGCAGAGTACAGGTACAAAGCCAATGCAATGCAATATCCTGTGGGATGTCCCCATTCATTCACAACTGTGTTTTAAAAATCTTTAATAAAAAGTATTTCAAAGTCCATTACATCTCCAGAAGTATTTGAGCACACAATAGCGTTGTTTGGCAGCCAAGATCAGTTCAAACAAAGGTCTTCAATGTTTTTCAGGCCAAGGACGTCCAAACCGATGGAGGGATGGAGCAGAGACCCCTACTATATTTATTACATACAATTGTGTTTTATATTAAACTGGACTTAGGGGCTAGCCATATTAATGTGAATTAAAAGAGATTTCAATTTTTGTTTTTTATTTTTCTTAAATTGCGACCCAACTGCAGTTCCTCTGTGGACCCCCTAGGGATCTCGGAACCCTGTTAAACATCTCTGAGTTAAAACCTGTGAATAAAATCTAATATTTGAGGTTGACAATATGATTACAAACGTGGAACTCATTCAAAGCCTGATTATTCCCTCTTTGATGGAATCATATATTTCCTGGGTCATGGGTACGTAGCCTTCGCTGTCCTCCAGGAAGAACAAGGGATCCCGAATGACGACAGGGTTGAAGCCCTCTTCTGCCAGCTTCACCTTCGTTTGCTTAAAAGTCCCAGTCAATACCAGTTCATCCTGCCGGGGCAAAATACATCTTATATATGGAATGACGAATGCCTGAATGTTGATGTCATTATCTCATAAGTATACTTTGAAAGGACTTGGTTTACCTGTATGCGAAAGAAGCGTGGTCTTGCATAGCTGGGCAGGTAGTTTTTGACATGCTGATATACAGCATTGCTGTCAAAGTCCATGTTTTCCTTCAGCTTTAGTGTTGCCATTCCAATTCTTCCCTCATGTCCTAATCAGTCATGGTCAAAGTTAAAAGAGGACTTATTTCGGGAATGTCTGTTTCAAAATTATGCAAAGTAAATATGCTCCTATTTTAATTCCTCTCCTGTTTCATTCTCCTCAATGCTTTTATGTATTTTATTCGTTTATTTGCTGGATGGTAAAAGTTTAGAATAAAGGTTGTCCAACCCTGTACAGATTGGTAAGCCATATAAAGCAAATTGTGGTTTGTGAATATGGGCTATAAAACAATTGAGAATCCCAGACACAAACTGATACAGCCGATGAAACAAAGAGTTTGGGAGAGTTGGTTTTTTTCAGAGATGCATTTTTCTAATACATAATATCTAATTAACTTTTTTCAAATGTTTAAATCATGCAAGTAATGAAATATTACCTGGCACCTTCACACCATAGACATTGGCCTCTTCAATACAGTCCACCATGAGCAAATGATCAGCCACCTCCGTGGTGGCCACATTTTCTCCTTTCCACCTGTACGGGGAAAATTCAAACAATCCTGTATACATTACGTCAGATGACCACATTTGTGTATATTTTACATAATTAAGTCATGAAGTGATGGGAAATAATGACATAACCATATTAGTAATGATTCAGAAGGTCCTTCATAAAAAGGTTAATGGCAGACATTTTTTGTATAAAATTGGTTGACCTTTGACCTTTTGAGAATCAAATGCAACATGTGTCCATTTTCTGTAAACACGCAACTCATTTATGGAACCGAACAAACAAACACAATTCAAATCACAAAGACAGGGAGTAACGTGAGAACAAACACATAGGAACCGAAGCTTGGAAATAATAATTTTCTGGTTGTTTCATAAACACACCTGAAAGTGTCTCCAATGCGGTCTTGAAAGAAGATAAATCCTTCTTTGTCTATCTGTAGAAGGTCGCCGCTGTTAAAGTAAAAGTCTCCTTTCACAAAAACGTCTCTCAACTTCTTCTTGTCCGTCTGCTGCCTGTTCTTGGCATAGCCATGGAAGGGTGTCCTCGCTCCAATCTTTGCCACTAATAAACCAGTCTCCCCTGTAAGTAAACAAATTAGGTTCACTATATGTATTGGTGAGAGCTAAAAGGTGAAGACAGAGATTGGCTCACCTCTAGGAACTTCAATACAAAATCCACAAGAGTCCCTGACTGGCTCCTCTTTCTCTGTATCATACCGTATGAGGGCATATGAAGAGCTCATCTGAAAAAAATATTCCAAGGCAATAATACAGAGTGTCAAAATATTTCAACATGTTTTGGATATTATGCATCATTACAATAGACAATATTTGCAGTGTAATTACAACTGATGTATGTTGACAAATAACACAATTTGCTTGTCCATGTAACTGTGCCAAATACTTCCTAAAAACAAGTGTTTCCCTGTCCTACCTTATATAGAAAATGTTCTTTGCCAAGAGCGCCGATTTTCCCAGTGTAGTTGATAAAACCAACATTTCCCTCGGTCGCTCCGTAGCATTCACAGATTTTAATGTCCCCAAAACGCTGCAGGAATTCAGACCAGGTGTCAGCCCTTATCCCGTTCCCTATTGCTAAACGGACTTTATGATCTTTGTCATTGTCTCTCTGGAAGAAAGGAGATTGAAAGAAGGTGAAATCAGGTAGTCCACTTAAATAGCAATTACGGTGAAAAACGACACTAAAGGTGACCATGTGTGATACCATAATGGGGTTTACCTTTGGCATGTTGCAGAGGTAGCGCATAATTTCTCCAATGTATTGAATGACAGTCACATTGTGCTTTCTACAGTCATTCCAGAAGGTGGAGGCAGAGAACTTACGTCTTAAAATAACAGTGAGGCCTAAAAAAACAACAGGCCACAGAATTCAGGAGTATGTAATATCACACTGAGAGCTCAGAAAGCTCTCCACAACATCAAGATAAAACTTGGAAAACAATATTCACACATTTATTCAGAGAAGCCACAGTGGCTCATTTTAATGTGGAATACTTGTGCAGTACCTTTGTCTATGGCTCCACAAAGTCCCATCAGAAAGCCGGAAGTGTGGTAGAGAGGCAGATATATGTAGATAATATCCTCTGAGCATACGCCAGAAATAGCCTGCATGAAGGATGACATCCATAGTCTCTCGTGATTGATAATAGCTGCCTTGGGAAGCCCTAAAAGAAAACACATTCAGCACGTAAAGCAACATTGTATCAACAATGGAAATGCAGATCAGAGGCAGGGCTGGGAGAGTAATTCTAAAAAAAGTAATTCAGTTCAGTCACCTGTTATTAAATCAGTAATGTAACCTGATTACTTACATGTTGATTAACTCAATACCACATGTGCGAGATGTTGTGCCAAAAGCCCTTTCCGGTACATATCTTATCCATCACTCCCCAGGGCTGATAGAAGTAAAGATCAAATAAGACAGCCAGGTTACCTGTGGTTCCTGAGGTATAGATGTACAGTGCAGGACTCTTGTGGTTAACGTTGGCCCTCAGCTGAAGCGACAGAGGCTGGTCCGAGGCCTGCAGAATTTTGTCAGAGAGGCTTTCGATCCCCTCCACTTCACAGTCCTCACTGAGGAGAAACACACGGACGCCCTGCTGCTTTAAGTTGGGCAACACCTCCTCCACAGCTCCTTGTAGGTCTGAGACAGAGAAGCAGGGGTGAGCAGGCCTCCATGAAAGTGCAATGCAGTGACAGTAGCAGAGGCAAACAACACATGATTTGGTTTTCAGGAGATGCAAACTAGAGCGAGATGGATATGTCTGCTCCGACGAATGCATTGACTGGGATTGCAATTTTCGCATTGTTCCCACCGCGAATGTTAAGTTGCGCTGGGATATCAGATGTAGGTGTGCATAACACCACTGACATCTTGCATTTACAGTGCTGATGGAAGCCAACAAAATATGCACGACGCAGGCAAGGTAGAATTCACTTAACAATCGCACAGCGGTCTCACTCCGTCTCGTCTCTCCAGCTTACCAGCTCCAGCAACCAGGACCTTGGCTTCACAGCAGGAGAAGCAGTGCAGTAAAGACTTGGATCTGATGTTGTTGTTCAGGAGAGCAGCCGTGCATCCCAGCTTGGACAGAGCCAGCCACATCCAGACAAACTGTGGCTCATTGCCGCAGAATAGGGCCACCGTGTCCCCCTCCTTTAGGTGGGCTTGCGTCTGCAGAGCTCGGGCCACTTGGTTGCTTACCTTGTCAGCGTGGCTGTAAGTGTACGAGCTTTCCTCAAAAACGATGAACTTCTTATTCGGCTGCTTCGCCACTTTGTCCAGAAAACAGTCCAACATACTGTAGTACGGTTTCTGCCTCAAGTACTTGCTGACACGTCTATAGATTCGTATTGAGTCAATTGCAAAACGTAAATCTTTCAGAAAATAGCGGTTTCTCATGTAAAGCAATAGTGGCAAAATCGCCAACCCCGTACAAACGGCATATAGAATATAAGGAACCATTTTCCTGATATTTTTTTCCGTCCTGCCTGTATCCCAGCCCTGAAAGAAGTAATGTTACTGATTGGGATTCTGGAAAAATACAGTTTCCTCTGTTTTCCTTTGCCTGCAGCTATTTGTCTCTTGGGATAAACAAGTATAAATTATTCTATGTTCAACCAGTTTAGCCAGCTTAGATTTTAAATGTTACGAGTTACCCATTAAACCTGTGCCTCACCAGTATCAACACGTTGGCTTAGCTAATTTGGTCCTGAGTATTTCAGCAAATGTTAGCGATTTGCGTTATTAGCGGTAGGAATCGCGGATACACGAATGCCGGGTGTTAGTTGATTGTGGTGTCGTCAAGTGTTGTGCGCTGAAATGGGTCAAACTGCGAAGCCATTATCTACAAAAGTCAAAGGATGGACATTTTTGGAAAACATGGTTCCTGTTCCATTAGGTGTAATGTGTATACATCATTTCACATTAAGAACGTGATGCCTACGCTAAAACACAGTGGTGGAGGTGGTTGGCTTCTTCAGCACCTGGACAGATACCAGGAGTGTGTTCATTACCCTCTGATTTAAGGCTCAGTTTGGAGAGAAGCAGACCTGTAATCCAAAGCACACAAGCAAGTCCACCTCTGTCTGGCTCAAACTAAATATATATTAAAGTTTGCTGTGGAAAAACCTTGAACAGCAACTACTTAAGAACCCTCAATGTGAGTGATTTAAAACAACTCTGCAAAGAAGAGTTGTCCAGAGTCATAGTACAAGCATTAGCAGAGGCTGGAGTTGAGCCAAACCCTGCAAACTTTTAAAACAAGTTTTAATTCTTCACCATTTTCAAAGTCTTAGAATCAGCAGTTTATTCTGCACAACTTTCAAAGTCTTAGTCTAAACAAATATGTGTAACTGTGTTTACCATTGCCTGCATCTATTTCTTATCTTAGGGAGTAACCAAAGATCAACATGTATTCATTAGTTTAAACAAATTTGGATACCGTGTTTATCCTACCCTTATATTGGAATGCAAATTCATGATTCAAGTTATAAACAACATATGTACTTACATCTTGCTAACTTTTTGATTCTCTCTGATATAAAAGTGCAGATACAGTCTGATGACAGCCAAAGCAATTATTCTGGCCAGCAATTTGACTCAAATTCTCAGGTCTGCCCTGAGTACAGCACACATACATCACAGTTTTGTGTAGTAAAATACATTTTGACATTTCTTATTGTATAAAACATATTTGGTGTGCTATGATTGGGAGTCTTGCAGTTGAGAGGATATATATTTAACATTTCATAATACTGCAAACTGTATCACAGAAGGTCTCCAGAAGTCTTTGAGTACACAAAAGCGCTGTTTGTCAACCATGATCAGTTAAAACCTGTGAATAAAATCTAATATTTGAGGTTGACAATATGATAACAAACATTGAACTCATTCAAAGCCTGATTATTCCCTCTTTGATGGATTGCCAAGAGCGCCGATTTTCCCAGTGTAGTTGATAAAACCAACATTTCCCTCGGTCGCTCCGTAGCATTCACAGATTTTAATGTCCCCAAAACGCTGCAGGAATTCAGACCAGGTGTCAGCCCTTATCCCGTTCCCTATTGCTAAACGGACTTTATGATCTTTGTCATTGTCTCTCTGGAAGAAAGGAGATTGAAAGAAGGTGAAATCAGGTAGTCCACTTAAATAGCAATTACGGTGAAAAACGACACTAAAGGTGACCATGTGTGATACCATAATGGGGTTTACCTTTGGCATGTTGCAGAGGTAGCGCATAATTTCTCCAATGTATTGAATGACAGTCACATTGTGCTTTCTACAGTCATTCCAGAAGGTGGAGGCAGAGAACTTACGTCTTAAAATAACAGTGAGGCCTAAAAAAAACAACAGGCCACAGAATTCAGGAGTATGTAATATCACACTGAGAGCTCAGAAAGCTCTCCACAACATCAAGATAAAACTTGGAAAACAATATTTACATATGCACATTTATTTATGCATAGTAGCCACAGTGGCTCATTTTAATGGGGACTACTTGTGCAGTACCTTTGTCTATGGCTCCACAAAGTCCCATCAGAAAGCCTGCACTGTGGTAGAGAGGCAGATATATGTAGATAATATCCTCTGAGCATACGCCAGAAATAGCCTGCATGAAGGATGACATCCATAGTCTCTCGTGATTGATAATAGCTGCCTTGGGAAGCCCTAAAAGAAAACACATTCAGCACGTAAAGCAACATTGTATCAAAAATGGAAATGCAGATCAGAGGCAGGGCTGGGAGAGTAATTCTAAAAAAAGTAATTCAGTTCAGTCACCTGTTATTAAATCAGTAATGTATCAGTAATGATTACTTACATGTTGATTAACTCAATACCACATGTGCGAGATGTTGTGCCAAAAGCCCTTTCCGGTACATATCTTATCCATCACTCCCCAGGGCTGATAGAAGTAAAGATCAAATAAGACAGCCAGGTTACCTGTGGTTCCTGAGGTATAGATGTACAGTGCAGGACTCTTGTGGTTAACGTTGGCCCTCAGCTGAAGCGACAGAGGCTGGTCCGAGGCCTGCAGAATTTTGTCAGAGAGGCTTTCGATCCCCTCCACTTCACAGTCCTCACTGAGGAGAAACACACGGACGCCCTGCTGCTTTAAGTTGGGCAACACCTCCTCCACAGCTCCTTGTAGGTCTGAGACAGAGAAGCAGGGGTGAGCAGGCATCCATGAAAGTGCAATGCAGTGACAGTAGCAGGGGCAAACAACACATGATTTGGTTTTCAGGAGATGCAAACTAGAGCGAGATGGATATGTCTGCTCCGACGAATGCATTGACTGGGATTGCAATTTCGCATTGTTCCCACCGCGAATGTTAAGTTGCGCTGGGATATCAGATGTAGGTGTGCATAACACCACTGACATCTTGCATTTACAGTGCTGATGGAAGCCAACAAAATATGCACGACGCAGGCAAGGTAGAATTCACTTAACAATCGCACAGCGGTCTCACTCCGTCTCGTCTCTCCAGCTTACCAGCTCCAGCGACCAGGACCTTGGCTTCACAGCAGGAGAAGCAGTGCAGTAAAGACTTGGATCTGATGTTGTTGTTCAGGAGAGCAGCCGTGCATCCCAGCTTGGACAGAGCCAGCCACATCCAGACGAACTGTGGCTCATTGCCGCAGAATAGGGCCACCGTGTCCCCCTCCTTTAGGTGGGCTTGCGTCTGCAGAGCTCGGGCCACTTGGTTGCTTACCTTGTCAGCGTGGCTGTAAGTGTACGAGCTTTCCTCAAAAACGATGAACTTCTTATTCGGCTGCTTCGCCACTTTGTCCAGAAAACAGTCCAACATACTGTAGTACGGTTTCTGCCTCAAGTACATGCTGTGCCGTCTATAGATTTGTATTAAGGTAAATGCAAAACGTAAATCTTTCCAAAAATAGCGGTTTCTCGCGTAAAGCAATAGCGGCAAAATCGCCAACCCCGTACACACGGCATATAGAATATAAGGAAGCATTTTGCAGAGAAATCACTAGCAGCTCTCAGTTAGAGATCTGATCTCAGGTGTAAAAGCACATTCGGAGCTGAATATGTGCTGTCCACTCCCACTGAACCTTGATCTACAGGCCCCTTGTAACAAAAGCAAACACTTTTTCCTGAGTGCAGGGTTCTTTGAAGTCACTATGGGGGCCCCAGGCAGAAAGAAAAAACAAAGTTTACGACCTCGCGCAAGTAGGATGGGGTCCCCTATAAGGAGGCTCCCGACACGTCATTGCTGTCTCTCCTACATGGCAAGACTTTTAAAGTTGTTCCAGGTCGACGCTGCTGGGGACCAATTTAAACAGCCGTCTTGAGGGTCCCCCTCCTAGCTCGGGGGCCCTAGGCAATTGCCTAGTTTGCCTGCCCCGTGGCGACGTCTCTCTCTGAGTGGAGACACATCTGCACTCGGGGAAATCCGACTATAATGTTGGTGTAGTTGTAAAACTTCATATTAGCAAAACATAGCCAGGTAACTGATTATATTTACTAGGCTGGTGCGGGATACAGTCGGCCGCAGAGCAACACACTACTGGCAGTGATTTGACTCGACCCCATTTCCCCTTTGAGCAAACAAGCGGCCATTGTGGAGTTATTACATTTTTTCCATGCAGGGGACATGTCATTCATTTGGCACATACATTATTCTGAAAGGAACATTTTCGCACACACTTTCTGTATCTGACAAACAAAAATGAAAGAATGGCTCGAGAATAATTTGAATATGAACGTGTGAAATATACCGTTCTAGAAGAAACTCCTTTACTCCTTGAATGGAATCCAAAAGCTGCATTTCAGTTTTTGAACATGATCAACTTAAGACAAAACACAAGTATGTCAGCCTTTTACAGATAGCATAGGCACAAATACAGTAGATGATAAAATAAGGTTAGCTAGGGGATTTGGGTGCATGTATTATGTAAAGCATGCTCGCATAAGAAACTACGATTAACTTACAAAGCATAGTACTACGGTGTCACTGTCAATGCAACACATTTGTCTTGTTAACAGGATTGTTAACAAGAAACTCTCAACAAGGACTCCAAAAGTGAATAATCATTGTGTACATGTAATCTAAACCAAAAATAATGTGAGACTTCAGTACACAACACACTATTGAAAACAAGTAAGAGTAAAAACAAGTTTGAACAAGGTTGTTGACCTTTATACTCATCAAATTAAAGATTAACTTGAACTGAAATATAGATTATAATGCAGGGCGTAGTTACTCACTGTGTATTACTATCTCTTTCCTTGTACATAATTGTGTAATTGACTGATAAACTCATTTAGTCCTCAATGGTTATTTCAACCATGTTAGCACACAATAAAAGTACGCAAATTCATCCGTGTACTGCTATGTATTGTTTTGACCGCATTCCCCACCCCCCCCACAGTTTGCAATTCGTTTTAAAATGTTAATGCATTTGAATGAGACAACTTTTGTGTAACATTTGTCTTTGTGTCATTTTCTGCTGTCTCCATCAATTTCACCTTTTGTCACTGTAGTGTTCCTAATTAAGTATATTTCAACTACTCTGTGCAGGGACATTCTGGGTAGCATGTGTCTCCACCTTGTGGTTGTTCACTTTTTCAAATCTGAAATCTTTCTTTGTATTCAATAACTTTCGAGAGTAAAGCAGGATTAAAGATAGGCATGGAAACAAGTTCTGAGAGGACTATATTATTCAATCACTTGCCACGAAATATATCATTTATATCTAACTCCCTCTTCCCCATGCAGCTTGACACTGGCTTCGGACAAAACTCTAGCATACAAATCATATATTCCTGATTTTCAGGTAGTCTTTTAATAATGTAACATTTAATGTAACATTATTTTACCACACAAAATGGTATTTCAAGATGTATTACCTGAGTTGGAAGTTCACCATAAAAACATCACTACAGCTGGTCAGATAAGCCTGCACAATACACACCAGAAGCCAGCTCATAGTTTGATATTATCTGACATGATGGAGCTGTAGGTCAGAGCTGTCAGGGGTATGTAGCTCTTCTCCTTGTCATCAAGGATAAAAAGAGGGTCGCGGATACGCACTGGATCAAAACCCTCGTCGACTAATTTCCGCTTCATTTGCTTGAAAGTACTAGTAATCTCCAAAGCATTCTAGATAGTATAAATTTGAAAAGGCACATTATTAAATGTCACTTGCTTTTTATCACATGCATTTTGCAACACAGTAAAAAAATGCACCCAGTTCTAACTTGGTGGCATGTACACTCTTATCAATTCTCGTTATTCAAATTTTTGAGGACAGAAAAATAAGCAAAGGCGCAATTCTGTCAAATATATATGAATTATTTTACCTGTATCCGTATAAAACGAGGTCGAGCGTACGAGGGCAGGTGGCTGACCACATGGTTATATATTTTACTTCCATCAAACTGGACATCTTCCTTCATAGTAACAGCTGCCATTCCTGCTCGCCCCTCATGCCCTACATGGCCAAATAAGAACAAATAACAGATTATTAACAGACGCAATACCAAATCAATGTCTCTCTTCAATAAGCTGCCATTTGGAGGTCCTTAAATATAATTTGAGGTAAAACGCATAAAGAAAGTGACCGTCACCTGCCACTTGGACACCATAAACGTTGGCTTCTTTGAGGCAATCTCTGATTGTCAGGATGTCAGACACTTCAGTTGTGGCCACATTCTCCCCTTTCCACCTGTGGGCATCAAACACGATAAAACCGTTCTTAAATGTGTACTTTGCATAGCCAATGGTGCTGTGGGTTATAAAAAACCAAGAAAGGCACAGAAACAAAGAAAGTATGCAACATGGTGCTGTTTCATTTAAACTTGTAATTGAATTGTAATTACGGTGCACTGCAGCTCTGTACCTGAACGTGTCACCTACGCGATCCTGAAAGTAAAGGAAGTTGTCCTCATCGATCCTCATCAGGTCTCCACTGTTGAAGTAAAGATCTCCTTTCTTAAGAACATCACTGATTTTTTTCTTTTCCGTTTGTTCTTTATTATGGGCATAGCCAACAAATGGAGCAATATCTGTGATCCTGGACACCAGCAGCCCTGTTTCACCTGAAAGAAAACATTTTTTTTTTACATGTATCTATACATAGGCTACTTGTTAAATACTTAACCCGCATGACATAGATCTTTTATCTTTTATTCTGTCAGAAGTTAAGTATCTGTGCGGTGGTTTATTTTGTATTAACAATTGTTGCTTTACCTTTGGGTGCCTCCACGCAGAGTCCGTTAGCACCTCGAACAGGTTCTTCTTGCTCTGTGTCATACTTTATAAGAGTGTAGGGAAAAAGCATCTACAGCAAGAGGTAAAGACACAACAGAAGCAACATGTGCTAAGGTATTAATTTTCTTTTGTCCTAATGGTACGTAAAGAATACATATTTCTCTTCAACTGCTATGTAGGTCACAGATAAATACTATATGGAATTTTCACTCTTGACCTCGAGATCAGTATGTGTGGCAAAGTTAATCTCAACTCAAAAGCTTTTTCTGAGCTTTCGGTCACATTTTGTGGCCGTCTGCTCGATTCAACAGTTGTTCCATGGTCCACCACGAGATGCCGTTGACAGCTCATAAAAACAGGGAGTTGAGTTGTTTTGAGATCATAATACAGCCAAATAAGGAATAAATCGAAAGAAATTCAACTGTACAGAAATGAAAATGAATCCGCTTTAGTAACGATCTTGCAGGCTTACCCGATGCAAAAAGTGGACTCTTCCAATAGCTCCAATTTTCCCAGCATAGTTGACAAATCCCACATTTCCTTCAGTGGAGGCGTAAAACTCTTGGACCTGAATGTTGCCAAAGCGGCGGACAAACTCTCTCCATATGTCTGCTCTGATACCATTACCAATGGCCAGTCTTACTTTATGTTCCTTCTCATTTTCTCTCTGCATTTTCATATAAAAACAAAAAACAAATATGAAGCATTTTCCAAGTATTGCAGTGTTTGTATTGCACTGATTAGACAAACACTTTAATAAGCAAACCTCAGGTATCTAATTCTAAGAAACCAGTGGACATAAGCAAACATACTTACGTGTGAATGTGAATCTCTCTAAAAAACATACAATTGCTGTACTAGAAGTACATTTAACTGTAACGAATGTGACCATCAACCCATTTACTAGTAAAGGGGAGAGTGGTTGCCAAGTTACTCGATATGGTCTTCCCACTTAAAGGCCAATGTCTATTCCTAGCAGTGACAGGTACAAACCACCTCCTCTGGCTGGTGTAGGGTCACACAGTAAATTGAGACTGCACTTCATGTGATGCAATATGATACGCTGAATGGCCATACATGTAGACAAAATGTTTACAGTACTAAATCCTGCAACTATAATTTGACAGGAAATCAGGAAAAAACAAATATATATATAAAAATGATATGTATCCATAACGTTTCATGCCTTTTAAAACCCTTACAGATTATGACCCATATGGCTGGAACATGATAGTTAAGATTTTTCTATTTCGGTTAGCCAGCTGTGGAGCTAAGTGAGAATGTACACGAGACAACTGGAAAGTTATCTGTCTCAATGAAAGCTTGCTGCAGCCGGTTCGCGGTGCCTGTGCAGCCGAAGATGTTCTACAGCACAGACAACAGAATCCTGGCAAAGACCCGGTGTTACCTTTTTTCCGTTGCAATGTCTCTAATAATTCAAACAAACTGGGCATTCAATTAGTCGATAAAGGTTATTAAATAAGGCGGTGAACACACCGGAGAAATATTTTTAAATATTAAGCATCGGGGACAATCATGGCAGCTCCTTCACAAATACTACCAATCACTAAAACTGCAATTATACAATTATATATAAGTTAAATTCTTTCCAAGAGATTTTTTTCAATTTAACGGCTATGTGCAGTTATGTTTCCCTGCGTCTTCTCATCAACCCCCCCTGCCAACTGTAAAAGACCGCCTGTGGATTGGGTTTCAGCTGCAATTGCTGCTGTCACATGATAAAGACACTAAATTTGGAATAACTGATATTTATTGGCCACAAATTATGAAATATAAATCGCAGTAGCTGAAACTTCAACTTAGAAACTACAAAATATTCATGAAAATCTTTAAAATCCTTGCAAACCTATATTTCTATGTAAGGCATAGATATTGCTTCTCTGTAATAGAACTTCATATTAAGTTTTGTAGCATGGAGCTCCGCATGGCTGAACAACATTATGTTAAGAATTGAGAACAGAATTTTTTTTTACCTTTGGTGTGCTACAGAGGTAACGCATCACCTCTCCAATGTACTGGATGACAGTCACATTGTATTTCCTGCAGTCATCCCAAAACTGAGAGGCAGAAAACTTCCTCTTCAGAATGATAGTTGATCCTTCAAAATAAGTCAGCAAAAAAGGACAATTTGATCACTGGGTAGATCAATTGGTTATTGAGCAGAGAAAAGCAAATTTGACATTTAGAAGGCTTTCATATCAGCAAGCTGCAGGAAAATACATCTCAAAGACTAAGTTGTTCAGAATAAATACATTTCAAATTTATTTTTTAAATGTATCAGCAAATATTACTTTGTAGAGTAATAATTCCTGTATTCCAATTTATTTCTACATGTATTAGATATCTCATAATACATGTGTGGCCCGGGCTACTTACCCTGACATATTATAGCACTGTGAACTTTAGCCCACATAGACAAAAGCATTAGGAAAGTGGAGATAATCTGGAATTGTTTGAATAGTTTGTTGGCTTAAAGGACAATTTTTCTAAAAAAAAAAAAAAACGCACGTTACAAAATAGTGGAAAATTGCTTACTTTTACTTGTAACAAAAAACAGGAGTTTGTTTAAATACGATAACCTTAATATACAGTTCATCACCTCGCAAACAGCTGCCTCAATCCCCACTGAGGTCAACAGTTGTGCTGGCAGTGTCAATAACCACTTTACTGAGCAAACTCGGCTATTTCAATAGGACACTGGTATCAGATATTTGATTGGCTGTCTTAGCCAAAACTCAGTTGTCTCACCTGTCTCAACAGAGCCAATAAAGCCTATTAAAAATCCAGCTGTGTGGTAAAGAGGTAGATTAAGGTAGATGGCGTCACAAGGCGTCACACCGTTGGAAGATAAAACTGCAAGAGCGGTGAGAAGGCGGTTCTGATTCACCACAGCTGCTTTGGGGAGACCTGAAATACAACCATTAACAAATAACGCAAAAGAAAAACTGAATGAAGCTTTTGGGTTAAGGTTAACCCCCAAAAAATACAGACAAATGCAGCTTCTCCAATACCTGTAGTTCCAGAGGTGTAAATATAAACTGCAGGGCTTTTTAATGTGACGTGTGATCTGAGGGATCGGGGGAGCGGGGTGTGCGATGCCTCATCCACTTTATCAGAGAAGCTCCTGATTCCAGGTGTGTCACAGTGCTGGGTCATCAGGAGGACCGTGACAGCCTGCTCCGTCAATGAGGGCAGCACATCCTCCACTGCCTCCTTTAGCTCTACACAGGGACATACAGCACATATATATATATATGCACACCAGGGATGGCATCGAAATCAAAACAATTCACAGAAAGTGCAAGTATAATTCATGCCATGATGTCCATTCAAATAAACTTGTTTTTTAGCATTGACAAGAACTGCCTAAATAAAATGAAAAAACTATATTCAGCCCCCTCACTGTGTGTTGGAGGTAAACACGTCCTGGAAGCTCAGGCCTATCTGCCATGTGAAAAGTTGAGTTCATTAACAAAACAAAATCCAAAAACGTTATGCGTAACACGTAAACAGACGCACACCTGAGGCAGCTATCAGCACCGTGGCCCTACAGCAGCGGAAGCAGTGCAGCAGACACTTGCTGCGGATGTTTTGGTTGAGGAGGGCCGCGGGTGAGCCTAGTTTAGCCAGAGCCAGCCATGTGAACACGAAGGAGGGCTCGTTCCCCATGAAAAGCGCCACCGTGTCTCCGGCTCTGTAGCCGGGCTGCGTCTGCAGCGCGTTGGCCACTTTGTTGCTTTGAGAGTCCGCGTCCGCGTACGTGTGCGTTTCACCCTGGAACACGATGAACGCGTGGTGAGGACGCGCGGCGGCCTGCTCCAAGAAGCGGTCCAAGACGAAGAAGGAGGGTTTCTTTCTGCGCCTGGACGCAAACCTGGTGAAAATCCGCATCATGACCCCGAAATACAGAATGTCCTGCCAAAGATACGGGTAAAACGTTTTGATGGTGAATGGTATGATGATTATACTGGCTAACACGACTGAAATAATACACAGCTCCATCCCGTTGTCTTCTTTTAAAAGCCGCAGCCCAGTGCAAAAAATGTGTGGCCACATCTGCAAAATGGGGAATGTTGCAAATAGGGATTTTCTTCAGTGGGGCGGAGCATTTAACTCCAAAGAAACTTCAGTCAATATGGTTTGGATATTGTAGTTTTTCTCCAGATGGCACGCTTTTCTCTGCTTTCATTCAGTGTCTCATTTTAACTGCTGTTAAGTCCATCACCTTCTCTTTAACATGAAATGTGCAACTTTTCCTCGAAGGAGAAGCTCTGTACAGATGTCAAGATCAAATAAAACATGCAGGCTACAAGGTATGTTGCTATGCGAAATCCAATCTATAAATACATTTCAAATGACGAGATTTTATTTGTATTTGTTTTCACATTAACGTTCATAGTCATTGGAGAATTACAGTTATGTGAAAGGATCTAAAGTACTGCTGTTTGGGAACATGCACCACCGAAACACAGTTATAAACAACACCTGATAAGAGCCTTAAACCGTCTCATCGTCTTTGGAAACAGCTCAGTCAATTTCTTGCGAAAGGTTGGATTAGAAGCCTGACCCCAGTCACACCTGTGTGCAGCGGGTCAGATTAGTTAAGCTGGGAAGTGCAAACAGGTGGGGGGGGGTAGTCTTGCTCCTTCCAAAATGACCCTTAAAGCTTATTGATTAACATGTCGACATTTATATCAGATTTATATCTATCCGCTTTCATACACTGGGGGAAATTACTCATCATTGCAGCCTCAGTGATACAATAGGCTCTTAGCAGGTTAGAAAAGCATATCTTTCCAAATGTTTGAATGTTAAAAGAGGCTACTTGGAGCTTGAAGACATCCTCGGCAGCCTTTGACATAGGCCATTAGCCACAGAGCCTTTTTAGAGGGCAAGGTGATGTGATATCAGCGGTCACTGAGGTCTTGTGGAGTTGTGAAACGCCTGTGAGCACAGTCCAGCCAAGCATGTGGCTACAGCCTGCGCAGGGCTTCCTATCACTTCGATTAAGCCGACTCCCTTTTCAGCCTTCCCGAGTGTGCTTGCTGAGTTTCCCTCACAAAGTGATGTTAATATTAAACTGATAATATTATTGCAGTGCACCTTATTCAAAACAGCTGGGTAAGCAAGAACAGCAGCCTGAACCATGGCACCCCCCAGCAGACAGTAGGTTTGTGTAGAGCTCCCTGTTATATTGCAGGTTTGTCATCTTATTTTGTAATTCATTTGACTTGTGGCTTTGATTTTGAAAGAACCATCACCTATTAAATACAATTGAAATCACTCTGATTATTACAACCTTATTGGTGCGGCAAACAAGGTGATGCTTATCGTTAATAACATTTCCTGTATTCCCATGTTTTTTCAAAATTCCACACGATTAATGAGTCGCCATGAAGTCCCTGCGCAGTTCTTGGCCCATTTTCAGAAGTTCTCCTTTTTTTGAACCTACAGCCCCAGTTGATAAGAATTTGCTGGCGTAGGGGATCGTGTTTCAGAATTGCTTTTTTTTCTCAAGTCACGTTGCCCCAAGAACGCGACCAATGGCCTCAGGGGCACGTAGACATTCGCCTATAAAGACGGCCTGTGAGCCGAGGCATCTCCATTCATGAGCGAACTGAGGTGTGGACTCCGCGCCGCCGCGTGATTTACCCGACTCACTCACCATTACTTTGGAAAATGCTGCGAGTCAGGTGTCTGAGAGGAGGTAGCAGGGGGGCCGAGGCGGCCCATCTGATCGGAGCCATGGTTGGTATTGTGGTTGTTTTAAATGTATTTAATGTGATTGATAGATTGGTGATTTCATATATTTAAAAGCACGCGTCAGCTAACGCGAATAAAGAAATGCTGTTTGACACGTAAGGCTTCACTAGATCAATTTAAATCATTCATTTTTTGCAATCTTTGGCATTTTCAACGGAGTTCACAATTTACACATTTTAAACACTGATTATTACCATGGGATCTTATTACAAAGATTGTAATTGCATAGCCCCCCCCCCCCACCCTTGCTTCCTGATTGACATTGAACAGCTGTTTGGCACAGATGCACTCCCACACTCCGTGTCTCCTGAGCTGGCAGGGGCCACACAGTAAAGCCTATCAGTTGAGATAACATGTGTACTTTGACACCAAACCAATCTACCCCGCTGAAGGAATTTCTCATTGATTCCTGGGGTTACCTGCTTGGCCTGAATTTGCCTGACCCTGCCAGGTCATTCCTCTTTTAATTTCCCCTTTGAGCTCACTTTCTGGTACTAAAATATATGTTTAAAAAAAGCCAAATGTGACATACAGCAGTTGTACTTAAACACCTTGTCCTGTGTAATGTGCAAATGCACAGATTGTTTTAAAGTGAAGACAATCCAGATGTGTGTATTTTTGCATCCCACTGCACAGAACTAAAGGCCATTTGTTTTCTTCCTCAGCTTGGCCGGTCAGTGACGGGATGGGTGCAGAGGACGTTCCAGAGCACTTCGAGTGCAGCAGCTGCACAGTCGCACCCGGCAGCTGAAGAGGAACATGTTACTGGGCCCGTGCAGCAGGAATGTCCTGTCTGCTGCTACAATGAATGGGACCCTCTGGAGGAGGTGATTGTGGGTCGTGCTGAAAATGCCCATGTCCCTCCCTTCACTGTGGAAGTGAAAGTAAGCAATCATTTGGAATGGCTTTGGCCGATTACCCCCATCTGCAGGACACTGCACTGGCATATTTTACCAATCAGAGACATCAAAACTGTCAACTCTGAGACTAATTGCATGTTGTCATGTTGAAATCCACCCAACAGGCCAACACTTATGAGAAGAACTGGCCCTTCTTCCAGAAGTATGGGGGCCAGCCCTTCCCTGCGGACCACTTGAAAAAGGCTGTTGCTGAGATTGAAGAAATGTGCAATATCCTGCGCCATGAGGGCATCACTGTGAAAAGACCGGAACCCATCGACTGGTCCCTTGAGTACACTACACCAGATTTTACATCTTCAGGTACGTACCTATTACGCCTTGATAAACGCTTTATTTTCAGTATCCTTTAATGTCAAAACTACATCTAAAGTGTTGCTTACAAATCAAAGGCAGTAATCCATGAAAAAAATGCTAGTCATAATGTGCTGTGTTTAAGTATGTTTAGTGCGTTTATGAACGTAAGGAGGAACTATTATTATTTAAGGAATTATTTTGCAAACACAAACTTTTAATTGGGAACATATTTAAGAGTGGGACTCATCTGAGTTCTTTTCCAGCACTGATCTTTCTTTTTATCTGTGTATGATAACCGTGTTATATATAATTAAAATAAATAATAAAATAATATAAAATAATTGCATTTTATAAAATAACTTGTAAAGGCTAACAATATAATAATACTATGTTTTTGTAGGCTTGTATGCTGCCATGCCCAGAGACATCCTTATAGTTGTTGGAAATGAGATTATTGAGGCTCCTATGGCCTGGAGATCACGTTTCTTTGAGTACCGGGCCTACCGACCTTTAATCAAGGATTACTTCAAAAAAGGTGCTAAATGGACCACAGCTCCAAAACCCACAATGGCTGATAACCTGTATGATCAGGTAAGGCCTTGTCCTAGGGGATTGACCTCAGATACTGGAACTCCAGCAGTTAAATGCTCAAGACAGTACATTTCAAACAGTGTATAGGGTGGTGTTTATTTAAGGGATTTGGAATTGTGCATTTAACCTCAATATAATCTATAAGTTATGCATGTCACCACTAAACCTTTTTCCATCATGTTTATTGTACTACACATGGTAACTTTTTTTGTATTCATTTCTGTGGTGTAAATCATTAATACTTGGTGTCATTCAGGACTACCCCATGCGCACCGTGGAGGACAGACACAAGTTGGCTTCCCAGGGGAAGTTTGTAACCACGGAGCACGAGCCCTGCTTTGATGCTGCTGATTTTATTCGAGCTGGCAGGGACATTTTTGTCCAGAGGAGTCAGGTATAAAGATAAACTTAAACTTACAAGATTCTTCCTTCTTACAAAACATACTTGCTGTTGCTTGCAACAGACAATGTACACAATTAAAAATAAAATCCAAGAATTCATACGACTGATTGAGTTAAAGACAGAGTATTTGCTTCAGTGTACACAGCATGTGTAACTTATTTTGCGGTGGGCTTTTTTTGCAGGTTACAAATTACATGGGAATTGAATGGATGCGTCGTCATCTTGGCCCAGACTACAAGATACACACAATCTCATTTAAGGATCCTAACCCCATGCACATTGATGCCACTTTTAACATCATTGGGCCAGGATTGGTGCTGTCAAACCCTGATCGCCCCTGTCACCAGGTACTGTGCAACACATTTCCTGTGCCGCCCTCTGGTGGAATGATACAGTGTCTTGGTGTGATAAACATGTCCATTATTACTCTCTACTCTACTTTAGATTGATATTTTCAAGAAGGCTGGCTGGACTATCGTGAAACCTCCAACCCCTCTGATGCCCGATGGTGGGTTAGGACACAAAAAATGGTCCTCTCCTAGAATAGCTGAGCATGTGAAGCCTTACTAAAATATAGTTATTCTCTCTTTGTGTGTGTAGACCACCCATTGTGGATGTCCTCAAAATGGCTGTCCATGAATGTCCTGATGTTGGATGAGAAGCGTGTAATGGTTGAAGAGAAAGAAACCACCATTCAAAAAATGTTTGAGAACCTTGGTGAGTTCATTTAACCATTGAGTTTTTCATGCTTATTTTTGCAATTCAGCTATGGGGAAAATATTTCAAAGGATGCGTTCAGAGAATGAGGCCTCTATACTCTGAAGTAATGATGCATAAGTTGTGTTTTGTTGCAGGCATCAAGACCATAAAGGTGAGCATTCGCTATGCCAATTCCCTGGGTGGTGGCTTTCACTGTTGGACTACTGATGTTCGCCGCCGTGGTACCCTGCAGTCCTACTTCCACTAGCTTTGCCAGAAATAGGCAGTTTTTATTGAGCTTTAAATATCAACACCTCTGCTCGGATTTTAAATCCCACTGTTTAGTTTATTGTTAGCCAATCATCTATGTATCATTCTTTGTGATACAAAAACCTTCTGTTTCCAAAATTCACTATCTTTGTTATAAAGTATGTATATTTGAAATTATGTCTTTCGGTTGTCACCTTCTGCAACCCACAGTCAAATGAAAGGACAGTTTATTTGTCAGACATGTATGAAAGAAGCTTATTCTAACAGATGACACCGAAGATCTTTTCCTGATTGAGTCTTAATGTCCTAAATAAAAGTGTATGAATTGTTTTGATTTGACATTGCTGTGCATCACAATGCCTTTGCAAACAGCTTTGTTCAGATATTTACAATGTAGGCTCAATAGTAACATAAACATCACTTATCTTAAGTCTGTTACCTCAATATTAACTGCATTTCTGGCCTGGCTATTGTGAAGCTGAAGTTTTTATGACTAATACATCTGCAATGTCATAACTTTGAGGACAAGGTACAATTTGGTATGGGATTGGTCATCCTACAAGGGCACAGGAGGAGAAAAGCTACCTCCTTATGGAAACTCGGACACATTATAATTCTAATCTTTTTCCAAAGTATTTTTTTATTTAAAGAAATGCATAGAAGTTGTTATGTAGGTCATTAAACAATATTTCTTATTGCTCGTATAATTTTTTGTAAAGATTATAATTGATTGATCAGACGAAGTTCTATTTATATTTTCATACTCTTTATTCGATATTTACTTAAAAGGTATGTCGGCCATATCAGATGTTGTATACCCTTTGCCTCTGTTGTTTTCTTCTATTGCAATTCTGGGCCAGTTATATGCTAGTAGTCATTTTCACCGAATGGTTTGGCTGCTTTTGTGTGCAAAGCCAAAATGCCTTAAGAATGAGGTGCATTTTGCTGTAAAGATGAATGTATTATGATTCTTTTTGCTGCATATACAGTTGGAAGTTTACCTCTTGACGTCTGCCTTGATATTCATTGTGAAACATTGAATTCAAGGGAAGATAGGAGATATTAGAGGAATGAAAGTGATGTTTTGTATTATGCAACATTATTAAATGTAATTAAAAAAAAAAGTTGTGTGTCATTTTTGGGATAACTGGTGTGAAAAAATATTACAAAGTTGCATTTCCTAACAATTCATTCATATAACAAATGGTTTGGCAAGTACTAAGGCACTTAACATTAAATCTCTAATATGACATTATAGTATATATAAACACAGAGCAAGCACTGTATACTTGGGTATAGTCCACTACTGATATCACACATACATGTACTTTGATAAAGGAAGCCGTTGTCTATTACCCAAACCTGTGAACCTGGGATCTTTTAACCTGGCACCCGATTCATTGTCGTTGCTTATGTCTGTAAACATTAACCAGGCTGATATGTCAGGGAGAGGTATATTGCTTTATGTTATATTATGTAAACCAGACTAATGCAAATGCTAACAGAAATACTGATTTTACAGCAAACGTTTTTTAAACTGCTATATCAATGTATTACCCAGTCTTGGCAACTATTGCTTAATCATTCTAGAGGAGTAAAATCCGGGGGATTCTGTAAAATAAGATTGCTTCCAAATTATTGTAAATTTCCACGTCTACTGTGGTTGTGGTCAAATTTGGAGATATGTGTCACAAACAAGCAGGTGAAAAGCACAATATTTTAGTACATATGTTAAAGTACCTTCCTCTGCTGCATGCAGTTTTGACCATAACCAATTTTGGATCTCTCAAAAATCAGTCACCACAGTAAATACATTTTTAATTTATGTAATGTATATGTGTTATCATTCTCTTGTGCATAAATAAATATATTATTTCTGGTAACTATATTTATCTGTCTTTCTCTAACGGTTTCTCATTGTTTTAATCAATTAAACAATCTTTGAGTTATTTAACTATTCATAAATATTTAATAATAATAAGACATTTATTTAATAATAATAATACATTATTATTATTATTATTATTATTATCATTATTATTATTATTATTATTATTATTATTATTATTATTATTATTATTATTATTATTATTATTATTATTATTATTATTATTATTATTATTATTATTATTATTATTATTATTATTATTATTATTATTATTATTATTATTATTATTATCCAGTGTCTCACACCAATTGAATCAGAAAGGCAACATGTTGAAAAGGTTACAAGATAAATGCATTAAAAGAAAATGTTACCAGTTAATGCATGGCTTCTGCTGCCATCTAGTGATGAAATCAGTACACATCACCCTGAAGTATATCAATTTACCAAATTAACGACATCAAAAAGTATTGAATGTGTGTCTGAATGATAAAATCAATTATGAGAAAAATAACAGCATGCTGCCTATTTAACTGCTTCACCTTCACCAGGCAGCTTGGACCAAGCACTGCACAATAAGTAGGTCTGGCATAAAAAGTTAAGTAACATTCATCATCAGAAACTGAATTCAGGTGGTGCATTTTTTATCAGATAGCAACAAAAGGTAGGTGTGTACAGTCTTGTATTTCTAAGCAAAACAACAGTGCAGAGGAACTGCACAAATGGGGCTAGTCAATATTAGTTTTGCTTCTAATGAAGTATCTACTGTATTATCAAAGGAAGTGGTAAACGTTTTCCTTCTAAAGTAGTTATCTTTTAAAAGTGGACTTAATGGCCATTATAGAAGAAGGGGAGCCCAAACAAGCTTTCCTTGCAAATCCACTCCATAACCAGGCACAATATAGACATACATTTCTCATGTAATCAGCCAGAGGAAGGCTGGATATTCTGTCTCATCTTCACTTTATTGCGTTTGAATTCACTCTGTGGCAGTTGATGCAGGAGATGATGACAAGGTTATATTTCAATCATTAAATGTTCCGCTTAGTACATATCTTGATCAGGATGTACAGCTTTTTGAAAAATGTACAATTTGGCACTGGTAATTTGTTTTGTTTTACTCTGATTCTCCAGTACATAATACATTTTTCAAAACAAGAATCCTCACAGAACCGTCAGAAAAACTAAATGGATAAAGGGTGTTAGTGAAATCTGTTAAAAGGAAGAAATAAATGCTATGTGAAATGGCAAAATATATGTAAAATATGAAGCTTTTTATTTATTTCATGAACATAAAGGGAGGAAATACGATGTACATGCTGACTCTTTCTTACAATCCACTTTAATAGGTTTGCTGTATTTCTTCTAAACTGAACTGCAGACCTTCAGTTATACAGTATATAGAGCCTAGTGTTTGCAGAGATCATGGGATCTACAGCGCACATGGTGTCAATGACCACAAAATGTTGGAAGCTTACAGATGCTCTTTTTGTATTTTGATCATATGATGGAAAAAAAACAAACAAGAACTGATCATACAGCAGCTCATGACACAAGGTTGTGTTATTTTGTACTGGATTATACTGCATTGTACTGGTACATGACGATATTCTTTTTTGGAAAAGTACATTTAAATATACTCTATATATATTACAATCCAGTACAAGAAAATCATACACTGCTGCCACATAACTATTCCATTATCTTGGCAAAATGCCTCTCAAACAATCCTACTTAATACTTGGTGTTGAGTTTAAGAAAGTGCCTTTAGTTGTATAATGATGATATAGTGGTGTATTCAATTGTATTATAATCTTGTGAGTGACAGTTGCTGTTCTTGCAAAGAGGCTGTGAATAAACATGAAGTACTTATACATTACACTTTGCTATTTTGTATGCATGTAATTCAAATATTAAATATTAATGAATTATTCAATCAATGATGAAAATAATCCTGGTTGCAAAAGTATCCAATAATAAATTGCAAAAGATCCATTCACAATAATGTGATTATTTCTTTAAATTATGTTTAATCAGAGTGTATTTATTCATCTAGACATTTTCAGTTTATTGAGGCCTTTGTTAATGTGTAAGTTTAAGATTGACCATTTTTCTAAATTTAAACTAAGTCATTTTGGCTCAAAAATGTTTTAGGGGGCGTTGACAAAACGTTGTTCACCACATGTGTACCTGCAGCCAGCCCTGTGTGCGTGCGCGCGCGCGTGTGTGAAGCTCTTTTGCTGCTTTCAAAGTTCCCACGGAAATCAGAGGACCACCCAGCGGCGCCGAGCACGACGCTGATTAGCTGAGCGCAGCTCATTTGCATTAACGTCAGTAAAGGCTGTAGGTCAATCCTTGCGGGTGCTTTTATTGGATGTGCCGCTGTCAAGCAGTGCTGAAAAATTGGAAGGGCAAACGCCAGAAAAGGCAGAGAAAAGACAAACATAAAATCAGCATTATGTAGCGCGGGCTCTATTTTACGTCAGCCCTCTGTCAACCTTAAACAATCCTGCCGTTCCCGTTTCCTGATCCGAAACTTGCGGACACGGAGCGGTCTTGTTTGTCGGTATTTGTCGTTGCTTTCTTCCTTTTCTTTCTTTTTTTTTTTCTTCGTCTTCATCTTCTTCTCTGCGTGTCTCCCAAGCGACTGCATTCCCCAGAGGAGGTACCTCCAAACATTACCGTCTGACAGCCTCGATATCCTTTTTTTATTATTATCTTCTCCAGAAATTAGAGGATACCGTGGAGCCTGGTAACGCTGGTGACCAATTGCACCCGGGTTTGGACCTTTTCTCCGGCGGACCATCTTCCACCGGGCAGCGGATTCCTGAATGGAGGTCGCGAGCCATCAACCGAGGTTTCCCCGCTCCTAAACCAGTGAACCAGTGGGCTGATAAATGGAGCGATCCGTCGGACTACATGGCACTATGTTTCACGGAGGGTGTTTGACATCGGAGCGACCGTCCAAAATAACAACACTCTGTGGTGAGAATGTTTCGCCCTGTTGATGATGAACCGCTCAGGGCTTGAGCAAAGTGTCGTGAGAACCGGTTTGTCGGCCCATGTCTTGAGCTGAAGTGGACAAGCAGTTTGTGTGAAGAGATAGATAGAGAGAAAAGAGAGGAGGGGAAGAAAAAAAAGCATCGTTTTCGATGGCACCGTTGTGGCGGAGGACGACTACACATGAAGCCCTGGACACAGACATGGATACAACTATTGCATGAAGCTGGCGGGGGGGACTGCACGGTCTCTGTGTGTGTTTTTTTAGGCCTACTTGATAACAGTGAAGTTGAGGAGGGGGGGGGATGAGAAAATGGTGATGTGGTACGAAGAAGGCGAGAAGAAGAGCCGGACTGAGGGATAAAGCCGTCCGTGGGGATCTGAGCAGCCCGGCTGAAGAATAGCGGAATCCAAGTTTTCCAGGATCAGACAGCTGATTTGATTAAAGATCTCCAATTAAGTTCATGTGAAAAAAACAGAGGGAGGAAATCAGCTTCCTGGCCGGGGGGTGGGGGTGGATTGAAAGATATATTATTCATGCCTCGTGTTGGAGCATTTGGGGAAGCGGCTCTGCTGTGGCCTAGATGACACACATATATGTATTTATATGCATATTAAAAAATGAAACCCTAGGAGGAGGAGTGGACCTTAAAGAGACAAAAAAAGGAGGGCGAATGACACTAGGGTAGCCTCAAAGTAAAAGCACTTGCACAAAAAGAAAAAACGGCTTAAGTGGGTTGAAGCATGGGCTGTGCTTCAAGTATTCATATCTCTGATAGGGTGGTCTACCACAGTGGAAAAGAGTCAGAGGATTCCCACTCACCCCAGCAGACCAATACCACTCAGCTTCAAGGAAATCCTGCCTCGGGACTACCCCTGAAACCCCCCAGCTGCAAGGTGAGGGAACCTGTACATCATGATTACACTTACATACACAGGAACAAAGTGTATGAGAGGAGTGTGTTGATTGAATATGTGTGTGTGTGTGTGTGTTACATACAATTCCAAAAAATCAAGGTAGAAGGGACAATACACAACAACTCCCAAACAGCAGGTTGTACAGGTTACATTTATTTGCTTAATATTATAGATATCATTTGCAATAGATGTCCCAGGATATTTAGTATGGGGGGGGGGGTGATATAAGTAAAGAAATCTGACAGAAATTACCACAGCCCTTACACTGCCTATACTGCAGTTTCTTTAAAAATAAAATAAAATTACATTAGTTTCATTTGAACTTGCTTTAAATTCTGCTTTAGGGGACAGCTTGGCTTTTCTCAATTTAGGCCATGATACACAGTCAGTAAGAAGGTTGTGGGGTCACAAGGCCTCCACAGCGGCCTTAGGTATTATTGTGTCTGTCCTTTATATGTTTTATGAGTCAGGTTGAAGCAAACACTTGAAGCAGTTTTTTAGATGTTTATTTTGTGCATGCTATTTCTAATCTTAGTTGAGGAGTAATGGGTAATTTTTGCATTGGACCATAAATAATTACACTGACTAAATGGGCTGTGCCCGCTTGTATGCAAAGACTGAATTGGTGCGTCTAATTAAGAGGATGATGATAATTGTTGTAGTTAATTTCTTTATTTGTAAAGACAATCTATCGATACTGTTCAGATGAACAGGCAGATATGAACTGCGATGTCATTTTCACTGCAAATTATGATCCTGATTTTAAAATGTGGTCTCGTCCTGTTTGTAGAGAAGGACTTATTTAGCTTCAAATGTATTTATTTAATTGTTTTGAAAGTGGGTACTGTCTAAATGAAGGATACTAACATGGAAGGAGTGGCACATTGATCATGAAAACGAAGGGAGCTCTTACTGTATTGTCTGCGTGTACATCTTTAGGCATCGGCATATTTCTCGTGAGTTTAGTAGTTCATGTGTGTCTCTGTCAAGCAAGATTTTGTGGCCAAATCTCACCGCAGGATGCAGTGAGAAGTCAGTGTGACAGATGCCCCCATGTCAAGACGCCCACTGTGCCTTTGATTGAATTAGTCCCTTGATTGGGTTAGAATAATGGTATCCCTTCAGCTGGAAATGGTTAATTTCTGTTCTGTAAGGTGTCGTCTTTAACGTCCTCAATAGCTGTGCCCAGTGACTGGTTGGGTATAAGTTTACCGTCCTATACAGAAAATTAAGTTGTAGTTGTGCTCTTAAAAAAATTGTACTTGAGGCATTGGAGGCTCAGTGATGCATGCCATCTCTAGCTCTGGTATAGTGTGGAGTGTTAGAGTAATGTATATACTAGAATGAAAACCTATGAGAGATCGCAATGTTTTGGCAGAGCAACAACAGATTCCACCTGGTGTCACTAGAAAGTGGATCAGAAAACGTGATTAATCTATTAGTGAATCGACAAAAACTAAGTGTGTAATTTTGATGACCGATTAGTAATAGATAAACATAATGTTAAACAATTTTTGCCACCCTCATCCCATAATCGATTATAGTAATCGCCCACCTCTATGCACAGTGGTTACAGCAATGTGCAAGAATTTGGTGTCTTGCACAACTGAGTTAAGCAAACGTAAAACAGTGCTGGATCTTTAATTTTCTTTTACACACCGACAGAGAGAGAGGGACAGAGCATGTGCGGGTGTCTACAGTGTGAGAAAGATTCAATAGAAGTTTATGTGAAGTGTGATGTGAGTCTTTGTCAAGGGTACACTACCACCTGGGCTGCTCTGGTAATGATAAAGCTCAAGTACAAGGTCTTGTGATAGTGGGAATTTCTGTCTGTGTTTTTGTGGCCATAGAGACAGAGGAAGACCTCAGCCAAACACAACACCATTTACACGGCCTTGGCTTTTTCAGTCTGATTGTCCCTACTCAAGGAAACCAAGTAGCCCCCCCCCAACAGCAAATGTAGAATCAGTTTTACTGTTACCTCTTACTATAAGTGAAAAAGGGCAATAAAAGGTGCTAAGCTTATAAGTATCAGGAGAGTAATATCACCGTGCTGGCTGCCTGATTCCAGTGTCTGCATGCATTAACATAAGTGGTGGAATCACTCAGCCATATTCCGACTTCCCCCATTAAACCCTCCCATCCCCAGAAGTGACAAGGTACACAAGGTTGCTTTTCTAAACTAAAGCCTCAGTCGGGAAACACTTAGTTTAACTGTTGACCACTGGCAGCACGGAACTTAAAAAAGTCTCTGAACCAAACACCTCATGTGATACATCTTACTCACTTTTAGGGAGAGAGTAGTAAGATAGGATACACCGCTGACCTGCGCAGCCTCTCTTCATTTGTCTGTTTTTTCTCCCACCGTTTTGTGCGTGCTCTCTGGTCAGTAGGGTGTGTGTGTGTGAGGATATGTGTGTGTGTGTGTGTGTGTGTTTAGTCTAAGTTGAGAGCCATTGGGTAATGTATTCCAGAGGAGGGCCAAGGCTTAGCATGGTGATGAATTAATCCACTGTGCTTTTTCTGCTGGCCGAGAAGAGCAAGACTGATATTGGCTGTTATTCTTTCCCCTGTCTATTTCACTTTCTTTAATTTAGCTATCACTTTTTTTTGCTGCTCTTCCCCTTCTGTTTCTCTCACTCTATGAAAACTTGTACTCTAATATTCTATTCTATGTTTGGAGTTAGTACATTTATCTCCATTGAACTGACAGCCCTTCTTATCGGCACAATTGCAATTGGAGCAGTCTCCGACTGTGCCGTCATAGAAATGTCAGCATTCAGTTGACTTAAATGGCCCCACTGTTGTATTTGTCTTTACAGCTGCTGATTGGCTCAATTGATGGACTATGCTTATCTGTGTCTATTAAGGATGTCATGTACGTGTGTACAATGGTCTTGTAATAGCTCAAATCATGGCACTAACCTCTGGCACACTGCTAATTCCAGAGATTTATATGTGAAAATGTATTACTGGATCCTGTAGCTGAGTACTTCGTACAAGGAGTGGAAACTAAGTTATATGGTTATCCTATCTATGTCCAAAAGTTCCCAAATTCTTCCACCAGCTCTTCTAAAGTAAATATACCCACTTAAAGACATCCTTTAATTATGACTCTAGCAGTTCATTAGTTTTATTTAAACATAACGTCAGCAATGCTACCCTGTGTTTCTTTTCCTGTTTAGAGTGTTCGCACGAGCAGTAAGGGGTAAATACATTTTAGCTATGTCATTTATCTCTACGGGCACATGAGCCTAACTGAGTGGAGAGGAAGTGAGATGGGGCCCATGAAGCACCCAAATACCTCTGATTGATGTATTTTCAGGAGTTCATTGTTTTACATGTAAGTGGTATTCATATAGCTTTTTTAAATGGTATTCCTTTTATTTTTTTGGCAATGTATTATTTATTTCCGAGAACCAGCTAATTCTTAGTCTTCCTAAAACTTAATTTAATTACACCAAAGTCTTCTGCTGCTGACAGTGTGAGCGTTAATCCTGCGTAGAAATCAAATTAGTAATATAATAAATCCCTGTGTCACCTTGTGTGTAGATACAGTGGGTCTCTTCATCTCTGAGAGCTTTCTAGCTTATGTGCTGTAAGTTGGGGGCATGCACTTATGATACAGAACCCCCCATTGTATTTGAAATAGTTTTAACAAATAAGGCCACATTCAAAGCATGTTCTGCTCCCCCTCCAGGTTAAGAAGTTAATGTCATAAGGCTGCATGTGATAGTTTGATGAGATTATGGAAATTGTATTCTTCCAATACAAGGCACTACAAGTGTTTACTTTGTGGCAGCGTTCTCTGTTCTGTTTCAGAAGCTCCCAGGCATGTAGATGTGAGTGGGCCCAAGTCAACTGGTGGCCTTTAAAGCTTCTCAACTGTCGCTCCAAACTTCTGCACTTTCTAAGCTTTGATCTTCTGCATGGGCTGTGTAACAGGTTGTCATGGTACTGATGTGTGTTTTCCAATAGTGGAAACTATAGGCTACTAGCATAAGGCAGCATGGATTGGGGGGTGATAATTCATAGACAATAGATTTTCATTTTTTTTCAAAGGCCTGCAACTCATTTTTCTTTGGTCTGTTGACTTTTGCAGTGTATTGTAATTATTACTGCTGTCACAAAGCGCCACATTGATCAATCAATGAATTTACTTGGCAATTAGTAGTGAAACAGACATGTAAAAAAAATAACTGCTGCTGGGTGTATGTGGCTGGATATTGATCTTGTTGTCTAACTACAAGCGAGTGTTTACCAGAACTTCAAACTCCTTCCTTAAAGATAAAATCGCAGTAGTCCAACAAATAATTGAATGTATGGTTTTGCTCAAAACTGCAATTTTTTCCTTTGCACTGTCACAACCACCATATTGTTTTCCATGTGAATGCCTCCTTCAGCAGTGATATCATGTGCATACCGTCAATGCTAAGATCTCTCAAGGTCTTAATCTCACAGTTGAGAGTGGTTGTTGAAAAGTACACCATGTACAGAACACACCATCGTTGTTCCTCCCAAGTCGAAGTTCATCTGCAAGTAATTTCTCTTAACAGTGTCCATGTCTACAGGCATGTTTTTAATCTCCCCTGGAAGAGGGCTTTATGTGTGTGCTGTGCAATGACAGCCATGCACAACACAGCATTAACAATGCTTAAAGCCATGTAATCAGCATCTGGTTACCAAAGTACTTCGGCCATTTTCTACACTCCGTCACACTGGGCAGACCAAGTATGTTGAAAGACTCCTCCGGGGCCAAGATGCAAGATTTGCAAACACCAACATTTGTTAGATTTAGTGTTTAAATATAAACCTGATGGGCATTTCTCTGCAAAAGTTGAAATGTTTTTTTTTTTATCAACTTTCCCTAAAGAAACACAGAGCAAACAACAGCCTCACTGGATTTAAGTCAACAGGCCTGCAGCTTATTGGCTGTAGTAAACACGCCAGACACTCATTCACCTGCTGAACAGCGCCTTTAGCCAGCCGTTCTTTTCTCCTTCCTTGTTTTAATGGACACGGCTATGACGCAGACCTCTGTAGAGTGCGTCTTGCTCTGAGGATATAGTGATCTCTCAGTTGATCTGTCCCTTACAGTCTTTACAGTACAGAGCACAGATTGTGTACTTTGTTTTTGTAATGGGACCTGCGTGGTGACAAATATATATTTTGGGGTACGATTAACAAAGCCGCCTGAAGCTCAAGTCTCGATTTGACAATTTTACTTAACTAACAATATAGACTGGTCAACCCCTCACCCTCATTGGCCACCTTTATTTGGTTCTCTATTTGTGGTAGCAGGGCCCATCATATGCCAAATAAATAATCACTTTTGATAAGAAAACTGTAGTACTCCAAACCATTTGTACGTGACACATAAATGGACTTTGTAGATTGGATGAAGAAACAGGAAGTGTGCCTGTCTGAATTACTTAACTAACAACCACTCAAGTCTGTACGTGTACATATCCAAGTTTTGGCCTGCAATATTTTGGCCTTTGATAGTTTAAAACCACCTTTTCCCCAATGAGATATATAGTTCAACACAAATCTATCATATGTCGGTCTCGTTGGTTTTAGCAAATTTCAAATTAAATTGATATTTTATTCACTCAGTACCAATGACGGCATCTCGAAACATTTAACTTGCTTAAAAAATAAAATAATTAAAATGATCCAAATTGTTCATGTTAGGGAATAATCGAATATAATGTGTCTGTTCGATTTATTGTGTTCCAATCAAGCACACTGGAGCTTTCAAGCATGAACACCATGTGAATGTGCCGAAATATGTAGGGTAGCAGCATTTTAATCCAGTGTAGGAAGCCATAGGAGAGCAGGAAATGTTTCAGTGGAAACTATGAGAGTACATGCACAATTAAAAACAATTGGCCTGCTTACAAGAATGAATGACTGACATAGTTAGTGCAATAATCATTGTACTACTAGTGATTGTAATTGCAGTGAATCAATTGTCAAAACATTCCTGTGTGACTCACGAATAACCATACCATACCATAAATGTAATTCTAAATTTGAAGATTATGGTGATCTTGGAAATGTAAATGAAACGGGTTAAAGATTTTGTCGCTCTTAATATGCGTTGACATATTCGACCCAAGGTAGGCCAACTACTAAAAAAACGTTACATGCAGTGTTATTTCATTTTAAATGTCAAAAGGGTTTTGTGGCTCCCAGTGCACAGGCCGCATTAACTCTAAACTTTGATGTCAAGTTGGGGGCCACAAATAGGAGGCCTGCGGGCCGCGAGTTTGAGACCCCTGAACTAAATAGTGTTGCGATCACACAGTTTTCTGTGTCAAAATGTATGAAACAAAATATAGGCATGATTTGATACATTTGCAGGAATTGTAAAGGGTATATCATTTCAAATGTATGTAATTCAAAATCAACGTTCAACACTTCAAAGAGCCCTTAAAGCTTATGAATGTGTGTCCTGCCAGTCATCACATCCACATTCCTTATTATTTGTGTGTGCATATGTATGTATGTGTGTGTGTGTGTGTATGTGTGTTTGTTTAAATACATTATAATTTGTGTGCCAAGCCCCAGTCTGGTGCTCCAGCTCGTGTCACTCACTGATCCCTCACGCAACGGTGACATCATTGCTCCTGTTTTAGCAGGTGAAGAGGAGTGGGAGTCCGGTGATTATCCAATGCTCTCACAGCCAAATGAAGAGCCCCTGAGAACCACTTTTGTTATCCTGTAAAAAAATCTAAGCTGTTGTATAAAGGTGGAGCCACATAGGCGGAGAGGGGTCAGTGTGTCTGCAGTGAGCGTATTGCTAATTCTAATCCTCTCTTTATGCCTCAGGGCCGGTGGGGTAATTAAGATTGTTTGGTTGTGTATGGCTCTGACAACACATTTACTGTACACTAATGATCTCCTATTCAGGCCAGGCAGACGTCTTGTATAGCTTTTTGCCTGTGCTCTGCTTGTCTTGACTGAGAAGGAGGGGCTGAGGAAAGGTTCCTGGTAAGATTAGAGAGCACTGCGGTGTCACTGGACCAGTGGTCTCCTTGTCAGACTTCACAAGCTCCATTAGTTGTGTACTTTTGCTTCATTGGCCTCTGACCTTACCTGGAAATCAATGAGCTAAGCACAGAAGGAGAATCTGAAGTACACGGGCCTGATCTCAAGTCCATGGTATGATGGAAGTGACGCTGATGGCCGGCAAGGAGGCTTTAACAAAAGGTTTTTGTTGCATTTATAGGACATTTAGGGGGGGATTGATATACACAACTGTAAGGATTATGTAATGTGTTCTGTAAACCGTAAATAAGAAATTGAAGCGGTCCTATTTGCAGACTTAGAGTACAGTGCTATTGGTGTTAAAGAAGGCTGCTGTGGGCAGAGGAAGAGGTGGAGGTTTTAGTGAGGGGCTGCGCCACAGTCCTGGATAGCTTAGGATTGTCAGGTATTATGGGGATTTCAGGGTAATCTGGATAAGGACAGAAATACCTTGAAGGTGAACATTGGAGAAAGTGCCCGGCTCCTCGTGGATCTTCCTCCTGCTTTTAATTCATTTACACACGCTGGTGGCAAATACAGAAGAATAGAAAGACTAGAAAACAACTGTTTGGGTTTATCCTTAGTTATGAAGATAGCTTGATATATTTTGACTGACATTTTTGAAGGGGGGAGGGGGGCCATTTTAAATTAGTAAAAGAAAGCATTTATTAATAATGGAAGGTGTGAATTTTGCATTATGGTAAATGTAGGATCTAGTGTTGGACCTTGCTTTTTAGTTTTTAGTCCACCTCCCAGCTTTATAAAAGTATGTAAGAAAATGGCTTGATCACAGCTTTAAACTTGCACACCTGCTACTATGCCCCTTGTTTAGGCTGCCATATATTACTAGGCTCATATTGCTTCTGGCTTGTCAAAACTAGATAATGCAAATTTTCATTGTAACCGATTTGGACCTTGCTGGCATCGGTGTGTGTTAACCAGTATGAAAAGATGGAGATGAAACTGTTATAAAGTAAGACACACATGTAGGTAAACACAGCTTTAGCAGATGCCGCAAAGTCGAAGACATATTGAAATGTGGTTTCATTATAACTTATTTTCTGTGGAAATCTCATAAATCCCAGTCTGAGTTTCATTAGCACATTTGGCACTTAGCTCATATGCAGCAAGGCAATGGCCTTACGTATTTCTCAGCACATTTAATGAGTGCATCTCTCTCCTGACCCTGCTCTTCATCTCATATCCCTGTAGAGCAGCGTGCAAGGCCTCTGAGCACAGTCTGTCGGCAGAAACCTCTCCACTGCCAGGCTTCAGTAACTCTCACTGGCACAGTGACGCACACACAATTGTGCCGCTATGGACACAGGGTATGCATACAGGCCTATATGCAGCGTTACGTGTTGAGGGGAATGCATTGTGTACCTTTATGCCGCGCATTTGTACGTATTATCGAAATACACACTTTGTTTTTACTCAGAATTGCAAGATCACATCATACAGATTTCTTTTTGGGGAACAGAATTAAATGATCTGCCATACATGGTTGTTTTGTGTGCTGTATGTGCCTGCTTGTACGTATGAAATATACTGTACATATTTTGTGTTTCTTCTCTGTGTGTGTTGAATTATATAAAAAAAAAAAGAGTCCAGTGCAATAATGGATGTGTGATATCTGAGGCGATGCTTGCAAGGTGTGCAAAACCAGTGAGAAACAGGGACAGGTCATCAAGGATGATGCAACCTATCCATATTCTGCTAACTCTGTATTTTTAATCCACAGACGTCATGCAAGGGCGTTTGGGACTGAATTCCAGGACAATTTTAGTCTCCTGTGAGTTCGGCAGTGTCTTCCCTTTGTGCGTGCGTGCGTGTGCGCGTGCGTGCTTGCATTCCCGTATGCTTGTGTTTCCACACTATCTGGTGAGGTAGGAGAGATGTCACTGTAGACAGAATAAAGGTCAGGGCGTTCTCTGGAAGCACTGCTCAAAAGACAATAAATGCGCATGTGTGTGAACTTTTATGCATGGTTAAGTAGAATTGGCTGTATTTGGGAGAGCAAGTATAATAGTGTGGTGTACACAAAGTAATAACAGTTATACATAGAGTATGGCAATAATCTGCAGATTGTTAGTCTGTCTCTTAGTTTACACTTATTACGATATTATTGAAAACCTAATGCTGCGAAGTGTAAATATAACAACCAAACCTGACAATGTAAATGGAAGCTACTTTGTCACCTCAAATGTTTTGCAAGGTTTGAAGATTTAAGTGTCCGGCAAAAGACATATCAAAATTAAACTCGACTGTAGAATTCCGAAGAGACCCTTAAATAATAAGTGGTATTGATAACGGATGGACAAGATTTGTTGCTTTCCTGTCTATGTCATATGATACAATTATGGGAGATATGCGATATGTGAGTGTTGTTCAGTGATAGTTTTATGGGCAGTATTTGACAGATAATTAGGAAATTAGTTGACAGTGAAAATAATCATCAGTTGATCAGTTGCAAATCATTTCTCAACTAATCTATGATTTGTATCATTTATCTTGACTTTATTGCCCAGTCGGAACATCTCATCCTCGAGTGGTCTAATCTTGTGTCATCAGGATTTGTTGTTGTTGTGGTCCCGGGATTGTTGTTTTTTGTCAACAATTGGGATAATTGATTAATTGTCAACTGTTCTTCAAAGAAAAAATATATAATTATAATTAATTGACATAGAGAGTGAAAAAGGCACATGGTTTGTTTGATCTCACACCCTTTCAAGAAAATAACTATTACCGGTACATATATCACATGAAATAGTTAAGTAACTTAAGTAAGTGATTTTTTATATTATATTTATTTTGAGTGTACTCTGCACATGTCATTGCAGTCTTTGTAACAGGCGATTGGTATTTCCTCTGTGGTGCATTTCACCGGACGGACAGACAGAGAAAGAGAGAGAGAGAGAAAGAGAGAGAGGCGGAGGTAGAAATACAGAGAAAGCGAGGATGTTCTGGGACAAACCGATCCACAGTGGCCTAGTTTCCCTCAGCCATGCCAGTGACTCAACTAAAGTCTTCTGCCTGGCTGACTGTGGGCTTGGTCACCACGGATAAGACATGTGGACAGAGCAAGAGCACACATGGTTGCAGTCATTTTTCTGAATGGATGAACTGCAATAAGACCTTTTTCCTGTATGTTAATTCTTATTGAGTGGGGTAGGCAGTTTTTATTTTCCGTTTTTCCTCTCTTCTAGTCTTTTGCCTGCAGTTTTAAGGCCTCTTTGTGTCTTGGCGCCTGCTCACGGTGGTGCAGCTACACTGATTTCCTAACAGCTTTGAACTATTCCAGCACAAAGTGTGTGAAAGACACACATGCACTATACATCAGATGAAATGTGGACACAATAAATATTGGGGGACAGAAAAGTGCTCTGTGTGTGAGCCTTTCAGTAGTAGTAGTAGTAGTACTAGTAGTAGTAGGGATTAATCACTCATGATGATAATGATGGTGTGTGTAGGATGAGCGGCAGGGAGTGACGTTGTAACACTTCTATGTGTTATTTTATGGAGGCCTATTAAAAATGTTATATTGTTGGCAGTGACAAGAACTTATTTTGATTTGGTAAGAATTAAGTAGTCTGAAATCCCTACTCAGAGATTACTGAAGAAAGACCAAAACATTCAACTCTCAATTCAAACACATAATCACCTTAGAGTTATTGAAGGTTATGATATTCTGGTGAGTCTGGTTAGTTCAGACAAAAAAATACTTGTATATGTCATTTTGTGACATAAGCAGGTATCATCTAAATAATCATATATACATCTATACTAGTTTATACATCGCTTCCCTGTACCATATGCTCCACTATTTAGTGTGCTCACCTTTTCGTAGTGTTTTCCAAATGTATGGTGAGCATTATAGGATCATGTATGGTAAACTTAAAGTGTATAACAGTTGGAGGCAAGCTGATGATCGCTTAACAAGAGCTACCACCTAGCTGGATCAAAAAAATTACCTCAGTATAGTTTATATGGACACTCATTCGGATTTGTTTTAATCAGCAAAAAACGTGTGTTTTTCTGTGGCCAGCCTTCCTATCATCAAGTCCACTGTGTTTTTAATATATAGATTTTTTTTGTCCATAAAGGAACAGTTAATCCCCTCAATCGTTCAGTTTATCTGAGCAACTGGAAATCAGATTTGAGCATGTGAAAGCACAGTATAGCACAGCATAATTCTGTGTAATTTATAGTTTTCCTTATAGGGATCTTTCCATTTTGCCAGGGCAGGTCATTGATTTTGCCAGGGGTTGCAGGGTTGCAGATTTGACCCCATTGTTATTGATGGCTTCAGTGCAGGTCTATGGGCTGTAATGTAAGTGGCCACGCATGAAAGTGAGTTATTCTCTTTGAGGTAACACACACAGCATGGGCAGCTAGCACTACTATGCGAGTGGCTCAGCGTGAGGTGAGGCTGATGTGTCGGTCTGTGCCATTTAGCCCATCACTTAGCTCAGTGTGTGTGAGAGTGAGCGTCTCTCTCTCTGTCTGTCTGGTACAAAGTGTGCGTCCACACCTGTGGCTGAGACTGCTGCCCTTAATCAGACATAATGAAGAACATTGATTCATCTCTATTAGATGCACACTTTTAGAAACAACAACACACACACAAACACTTGCACGTAAAAAAAAAAAAAAAAAAACACCAATAGATGGTGAGACCCACATCTTGATTTCGGGAAAAAATGCTGATCTTGTCTAATGTTGCTGAAGTGTTATCAGTGCTGCATATAATATTCTATTCAACCACATGTGGAGAAGTTTTAAGGAGTTGATATCAGGGAACTACAGAAGAAGTCAAATCAGAGAGGGTATGAACAGAGGGAGAGCACGTTTGTGTCGTAGAGCTGACTAAAAGTGGGGGATATGGAGGTTATTAGTGAATGGGGTCACCATGCATGTTTTCCCTGAGAAGCACGAGCAGGGTATTCATCCCAAGATTCCCCACCTCCAGGTCCCAGCTCTGGGGTGGAGGAAGCTGTTTACTCTTTCTATCTCTCACTGCTGACGTCGGCGCACCGAACAATGTCATCCAATTTCCTGTTTTTCACTTTAGTGGAAAGCCACTCTCCCAGCATGCATGGTGTAGTGTGTGCATGTGTGTATGTTTGTGTCTATGGGTGTGAGACAGAAAAGGAGGAGAGGAGGAGGAGGAGATCTATAGGGCCGGATACACTGGAAGCAGGATACAGGGTCAGAGGCAACTCCGCTATGTAAATACATTGGGTGTATTGAATGAGCGTAGAAGGCAACTGCACACTGATGTTACCAATTTACATTAAATTCCGATTCTGTGTCATTATCATTGTAAAGTTCAAGGCCCTTATATCATTACACTTAGTTTGTCTATGTGTGCCACTGATTCCTTTATGGTACAACAGCATCCAGTGCATTGCTTCTGTAGAAAAAGAAATTGCTTACAGATTGACATAAAGAACATTTGGGAAAAAGATAGCACTGGTACACTCGATATACAAATACTTAGAAAAGATGCAATGGAATTAAAGGAGAGAGTATATTTGTTTCATATTCCACCTAAGCGATTCATAATATAATTTAATATATTATGGAGATGTGAGTATTGTTTGTTCGACAGATTAGCATGAGCCATCCTTTAAGTTGGCACCTTCATTTAAATCTATTTAAGATGTAAACGTAAACACATGAACACTAGAGGATGTTTTTGCAACCAAGGCCGAAACTGCAATACAAACGTATCATATTGTTATACATGATGATGGAACCACGATACCCCCAACTGATGTGGGTGCATCCTGTTAAGCTATCATTGCTTCACTGATGTAACAAATCATTATTCTATATATTACAATATATTATATATATTTGTCAGACTATGGTTTTATGAAAGGTACATAATGCACAATTCACAGTTGGCAAGAATAACAAGGAGGTGAGAAGCATTCATATTAAGTCATCACATTTCTTCACAAGTTAACAAGTTCAGGGAAATTACGAGGAACAGATTTCACTACATTGGAATTCAAAGCGTTTGCACTACGGCCTGCCACTCGACCAACTTGTCGTTTGATTAACAAGTGGCCCTGTGCACAGAGACGGAGGGAGAACACTGCAGCGTAGAGCAAGAGGGCGGGATGTGGATTACGTAGACGCACACACACACACACACAGACACACACAGACACACACACACACACACACAGACCCTGTCCGCGTTGCCCGCCTGCCTGGCCTACATGCTCACTCACTTCCCCTGCTTTGTTTGCCTCGGGTTGAGTGCCAGAGTGATGTTTGTGGGATGCAAATGCTCAGCTGGGTGATTCATTGCAGTGTGTGAGTCTGTGTACTGTACAAGAGGAGTATGTTGCCCAAAGAGGCTGGCAGACTGGTTACGGTCTGTGTGTGTCTAAGCGTGCGGGGCGGGGGGAGGTTACACAACCTCAGCTGCAGTTGCATTGGTTGTGTCAGTGTCAGTTAGAGAGGGAAATCTCTCCGTGCACTGCTCGCACTAGGCCTCACTTAGCTTGGAGGCTCAAACTCCATACGTCGAGACCCCTGACCTGAGCTAGTTCACCAACACACAGGAACACAGTGGAAAAGTTTTTATTATTTTTGTTTGCGTGACATTTACCGCGCTGACATAGAAGGAGATATTTTAGGTTTCATTCCCACAGGAAAACGTATGATTTAGTTTGAATCCCCAAATTCATAAAGCTAAGTTATTTGGTTTGGCACATGCGGTCAACATAATTGACTAACTATTGTCGAGTCAAAACCTCCTGACAGAGCTTTAGTTTGTGGCATTTCCATATATTAGTCCCCGCGGTATAGCCTGGGACACACACACACACACCCACACACACACACACACACACACACACAAGCTTACTGTCTCTCCAGTGCACATGAGCCTATCATGCGACCAGGTCTGTGGAAGATCAGATAATCGCAGTGCATCAGCTTGTAGCTATCCTGATGCCATACTCCTTGTTGGTGGACAACTACAACAAACAGCCTAGTGTCATGATGACGTCAATTTGGCTACCACTGAGGGCTAATCAGCTTTTTCCCCCCTTTGTTGTTTCATGGAGCTTTTAAAAGGCTTACAATTTAGCAAGAAGTGATTTACTCCTGCCTGGCACGCTCTAAAATTCCTCCCTGTACTTCTCCTCACATGTGTAGATTGTTTACGGAGAAGAGGAATTCTAGAGGGATGGCGGTACGCAAGGGGCTTGGTTGCTATGGTTACTAACCCTTGAGCTGGGACGTATTTAGCAAGAAGAAAGCTAAATTATTTGAAGACAGAGTAGAGTAAGATCATGTAGGGAATGTATAATCAGTTGAGTTGTGTGTGTATGTATATACTGTATATATATATATGTATATATATATACATATATATATATATATGCTATAACTTTAATCTGCTGTAGGAAAATTTAAGTTGTGAGCAATATTTTAAACCAATAATGTGTTTCATAAGTGACCGGTACTAAGGTTGTGTCTTAGTTAAGGGTCTCAGAGAATACATCTGTTAAACACAGTTAAAATCAATAGATGTTTATATGCACTATATCCGTGATTATAGATTGTAGCATTTACAAGGCATTAGGCGTCTACAATTCTAAAGAGGTCCATTCAGATTCTTTAATCAGAGCTGATTACACTTTATCAATCTGAGCTCTCTGGGATCCGATCGATCCTAAACATAAACAGCGCAAAGTGCTGTGTAACATACTATAGAGTGAGTAAGAAATAGGATCTTGAATAACCCATATAGCTTGAAATATAGTTCCTTAAAAGGTGGTGTCTTTTATGGTATTTTTTGGATTTTTTGTCACCTTCATAAAATGTTCCAGCACAATTTGTGGCAAGTCTGGGGATGTAAACTTGAATTTTGCTTTTATTTTTACTATTAAAAGTATAGCATTGCCATAATCAAGCATTATCACAGTTCAGAATATAAATAAGTGAGAAAATATCATATGTATGAAATATGTTTTTCTAATCCTTGCATTCTTCTTGTTATCTTTCAGACCACATTAACAGAGGTGCAATTTGGACCAATGAAGTTATTTAAAGACCCACTTCAGGTATTGTAAAACAATGCCAAACATCTCAATGATTGATGCTCATGCGCTTGAATGGACTGAGACTTTCCACAGAACAACAGCAGTGCTCCTGTGAAATGTTTATGTCCATATCGCAGAGGGGCTTTTAGCTGAGCCTTGGTGCTAAACTTAGTGTGACTGTTAATATTTGGAAGCAGTTTTTCATAAGATAAGTATTTAAAAAGATCACTTTCTTTTGTTGGCAGCTAGAATTAATCTTGAATTTATCAGCTATACCACACCTTGCTCAGAGATTAAAGCAGAAAAAAGGCCCCATGCAAACATTCAAAGAAAATGGGGAAAAACTTTTAAATGACGTATTGTGCGCATTGCGCCCCCCGGGTTGTCAAGGCAACCAGGCCAAACATTTATGACTTAGAACATGCCATAATGAACAATGCACATTATGGAAGAACTGCACAGAGGATCCATGGACCAGTTTCTTCACTGAAAATAGGACATTCTCTGACCCTCAATGGCTCATTGTTGCATGTGTTGCTGCTGCTGTGTGAAACCTAGAAAAATCAGCTTTTTCCATATTTTCTCAGTATTTTTAAATATGCACATTTGGTTTTATCTTGGTTCATTTGAAATCCGGACAATCACTCAGCTGATCAGATAATCGATAAATGGTTCATTTTTCAAGCAAAAGCACTGCTGAGGAATCCGTCAACATTTTGGGTTTTCGACTGCACATAAATATTTTTTTATTTTACAGCTCAAACCAGTTCAAAGTAGATTGCTGCTTCCTGCATACTATGTAGTGCAAATCTCCTTTAAGTTCAAACACCATTTTTATATCAAAATAATAACCACAACTGCTGATGTAATATAAAAAAACAAGGAAAGTTATTGTGAGTCAAAAAAACAAACAAATCATTAGATGTCCTGTAATGTAAAGCCGTATGTAAGTGCAGAGCCTCGGCTTTATTGTCTGATGCACTCCAGAGTGACCACAGTAGGAAAGCGAGGTAGAGAGAGATATCCCCTTCCTGTTTTTGTCACTCACAGCTGATCCTGTCATGCCCTCCTCCTCTCTACTCCTCCTGGTTCCTCATGGCTCACAGGATTAACAATGATGTTTTCTACAAAGAGCAATCACACCATGCCACAATGCTCACTACCCCCCTTCTAGCTGCTTCTTTTCCTCTTGTCCCTCAGTTAGCTTCTCTGCCGTCGGGTTGTTTTGAGCACTTAGGAAAGGTTTTGGCTTGCATGTACTGTACCTAGAGATTGTTGATTTTTAGTTTTTTTGTGATGCAGCTGGATGTGTTACTACTAAGTAATGGGTATCTGTGACGTCTGAGCACAGACCTTATCTCAGCCTATGTTACCCTGTTCCTCCACCTCTGCGAGAATGTTGACTTTTCTACCAACATCCCAATGTGGAATTCTGATCTAATTCCCTGTGCGTACTGAACATAGCTGCAGGACTTAGCACCAATGTATTTATGACCCGGCCCCTTATTGCTGCTTGTAGGGAACATGTTTATATGTGGAACACAATTCGCATTAGCAACACCGCTCACAGGAGTAAGGACTCTCTGCTTCAGGCCTGGAGTTGCATTTGGATACTTAAATAAAGCCACGCTAGTCATCAGAATGAATCAAGAGGCCAACTGTCAGAGCAAGACATCCTCTATTCCCTTAATGCATGGAGGACAGCAGCTCTGGTTTTCTCGACAAAGTCATGTCTCTGCACCCTAAGTCAACTTTACCGGTGTGAGGCAAACCTAAAAGTACGGAACAAACTTTTTCTTCTCTGCTCCCTGCCAACATTTGATGACGTCTATTTGAGGGTGACTCATGAATCCAGTCTTAGTGCAGCACTGCTCTTGGAGGTGGGCCTAAGCTCTGGTCCAGTATTTACGCAAGTGAGGGGTTATATGAACGCCTGCTGGCAGGGAGGGAGCGTGCTCTCAATGGCCGGTTTGACGGCAGCAGCGGCCCTCACAGGCATACTGGTGGGAGAGGTCGCAGCCAGGCAAGACCACGTCACCTTATTGTGTCATAGATCACGGCAGCGGACTGATAAACCTCGGACACGCCTAAGTACAAGCTGAGCCTGATCAATCAGGACCTGTCCACTGGTGGTCTGAGGTCACACTCAATCCCGCAGTGCAGGCTGATTAGAAAGGCTGGCACAAATAAGCACGAATGTTCTGGTGATGACCTTTTGTTTTTTACTGCACTGATTCTATAGCACAGGGTGATGGCAAGATGTATTTCAGATTTACTAACCAGATTACAGATGAATCAGTTAATCCAGTAGCAATTGTAAGTTACAGAAATATAGTTTCAGCTAAAAGAAAAACAATCAATGACTCCACATTTACATATATTCATCATTTCTTTGTCCGGTTAAAATTAGATTTACACCAACTTTACAAAATGTTATTGTGTATGACTTCAAAAGTGACTTTTTCGGATTTTCCCCCGTAGGACAAATCATATAAACCAATATAGCACTAATTATGTATTTAGTGCTCATTGCATTCATTGTGTTATTGAACAACAAAAAAAGCATTATTTGGCATCTATTTTTATAATTCGCTTGTTGTCAATGTCAAAATAAGTTGGTTCCATATTTTCTTGGGCAATTGCTGGTTCTTCTGGTTATCTAATTTTAAATTGTATGTCACTTCTGTTATGGGAAATAATGACAGGCAGTTTTCTCATTTGATTAATTGAGGAATTGGCTTTAATGTTGTGGCAGATTTGTGTATTTTTGACTTAGCCATGCCTTTGAAGAATAATTGAAACTTGAAAATAAGTTTTAAATTACATTACTGGTGGTTGAGAATAAACTTTCAAATCAGCCCACAGATCTTTCACTGATCTGTCACAACACTAAAACCAATGGATCCCTATACAAAGTTAAGCTCTCTTTGTAAAGACCTTTATAAACACACATTTTGAATTATATATATTTTAAAAGTGATAATGTATTATGTTTTAGTGTATTACGTTTTTCAGTAGTAGTACAATGCAAAAGGAAAAGAAATACACATTTCTCAGTCAGATGTATATATCTATCTTTGGTTTTCTCTCTTTTTGCAGGTACTTTTAGTTTTTGCCAAAGAAGACAGTCAGAGTAATGGCTTCTGCTGGGCATGTGAGAAGGCTAACTTCAGGTGCAGCATTGCACGAACACCCGAGTCGGCTCTTGAATGCTTCTTGGAGAAGCATCACGACCTTGTCATCATTGACCACAGACATTCCAGACACTTTGATGCTGAAGCACTATGCCGGTAAGTGAGTTCTGTCATCATCAGTGACCTTGTACTTGAAGTTGTCCTTCGGAATGATGCAGTGTAGAGGTTGACATCTTTTTGTGTATGTAAACACATGATCCTAAACTCACGTACCCTGTCACTAATAGCCATTCAAATGTGAAAATGCACATACTTTTATCTGGATTCAATTAAGTTCATTAAGATAGCTAATATTGTGTAAGTATTGTATGTTTAACTACTGTTTATTAACTTTTGACACAAATGTAGCTTTATTCTCTCCTACTTGTGTCTATCATTTATCCTTTACTTTTAGTGTGTACTATTTGTACATTATTCATAATTAGCTACTGTTTTATCCACTTAAGTAACCTTCAACTATTTTAACCATTGGCCTGTTAATATTACTTTTGATAATTATTTCTTTTTAAATCACGTTTTTACATGTTCACTGTTCAAAAATTACTTTTATTGACCATGGATATATATTAATTCAACCAAATTATTATTTGTATTTTTCCAATTAGTTTGCCAATCCATGGTCTTTCCGTAACCTTTTTTACAACAGCAAATTTAAAAACCCGTGGAATCATTAACTTACTTGACTCAGTAGAACTGAATTAGAACTTTGGGTAGAGACTGTTATTAAAGGCCAATGACATAATGCAAAGCAGATGGTATTGGTCTTGATAGGACCAATTATAGGCCTACTTTTCAGGCATTATCTTAAATTTGGCAACACATGTGATTATGGCTCTCCGGCCGGCTCACTTTGTGCTCACTTCCTTCCATAGCATGCTACACAGGGGGGAGTCATGTCATTGAGAAATGAGCATACCACTGCCCATACCACTCTATCTTTAGCCTCTACCCAAACCAAAAGCACATTTACAAACATTAATTTGCCCTGCCCAGTGTTTATGTTAACCCTATTCATTTTGGCCAATCCATATGTTCAATGTACACGCCCGAGCTCAGATGAGGAACTAAAGGGCCTTTATGACCACTGGCTGGGGAAAACCACAGGCGGATGAGTGGCCCTGTACACAGCATTCTTTCAGAGGTCTAGGCCTGCTCACAGAGCTCCACCACAGGGCTCTGCCTGCCTGGGAAAATCGGAGCGTAAAAAAGTGAAAAATACATTGACTGATGCCATGGGCTTTTCCACCAGCCTGCTCACTGGCTAAAAGGCTCCCTCTGTTTACATTCAGGTCCATTAGAGCGGTCAACTCTTCAGAAAACACTGTGATAGTCGCCGTTGTGAAAAGGTATGTAAAATTCCCCCAGACCCCTCTCATTCTTCCCTTATGTTTTTCCACACTGTCTTTGAGTAGCTAATGTTTAGGAGTATAATGTGTACATTTAAATACTTGACTCAACAGAGGTCTTTAGACCTGCATCATGTCATATGGTGCATGTAAGGATTTTGTCATGTCAATGTTTGGGTGCCAAACATTTTTTCTCTTTTTAAGGCCAGACAGAGAAGAAGCCTCTGTGATGCCTCTGATCAATGCTGGCTTTAATAGGGTGAGCAACATTTTGTTAAAAGTGTGTGTGTGTGTGCGTGCGTGCGTGCTTGCGCGTGTGCTTGTGACCCGCTCCATGTATTTGCTTTATTGATGTTTTGTTCTAACCCTAATGTCACCACTCACTGTAAGGCAGAACATATTGTAAATCATTTTTGTTTACTGGGGAGACAGATGTATTGGCCACACTTAAATCACTGTTACTCGTGGTATTGAAGAACATAACTTGTAACAAATCCTTTAATGTTGCTAATTTGAAAATGTGGTTTTATTGGTATCAATTGACCACCGTGTTGATTCTATTCAGAGATATGTGGAAAATGCTAATATGATGGCCTGCTATAATGAGCTGCTGCAGTTGGAGCATGGAGAGGTGCGGGCACAGTGCAAGCTGAGGTGAGTCATGCTCTCAGTGTACAGGTGTTGTAGTTAACTTGAAGATGACGTAGTTACATAGTACCCAATATTAAATGAAAGGTTTTACTGAGAGCAAGAATATCCCGATTTTTCAGTTCTACTTTTGGTTGTAATGGTATTTAGAAGGTATATGTTTATGCAATATATACTGCATGTGTCTAAATAGATGCTGGATGATGCTCATTGTCAGTTTGTCAATTTGTTCCGTTGTCTCCAACTGTACCAGGGCTGGGAATGCTATTTTCACAGCTATGGAACAAAGTCAGGAGGCCATAGAGATCACCTCTGAAGATCAAGTAATTCAAGTAAGATGCCAATAATTCTTTCTTTAATTATTCTTGGTATTTTATACCTCCAATTTAAGTGCCTGTTAATTTCTAGTGACCCTAGATCTCTGTAGCGGTAGATTCAGTCGCCGTCACTCTGAAAAGCTCCTTTTTGTTAACGTCAAAGGCTATGGGCTATAGGCTGTGTTATCATATTTTGTTTTAATATAAGAATGAAATGTGCTGCAAATCTGTCAGTTTCTTTGGAAATGTTTTCTTTCATTTGGCCTGAGGTCACCATCTGATCTGTGTTTGAACTCAAAGTGGATTTTAGAAATGAAAGATTACCATTATGGACCAAGCCTGAACAGTCTTGTTTTCTCTCTTTCACAGTACGTTAACCCTGCCTATGAGTCTATAATGGGCTACCAACAAGGCGAGCTAATAGGGAAGGAAATAATAGAAGTGCCTAAAAGTGAGAAGAATAAGCCTGATCTCCTTGAAACAATAAACTCCTGCATACGGAAAGGAAAGGTAATACGCATTCACTAAATCCACTCATCTGTGATCGGATATTCTCACAATCCAGAATTTAAACTCGGCAGGAAATAAATGATCACCTTACATAGGTGCAAACATTTAACATAGATGTCACTGTTGACCATCACTTGACAATCAGATCATTCTCGGCGGCATCATAGATATCAGCTCCTGCCTTTGTGTGTGTGCATGCATCCATGCATGTGCATCCATGTGTGCTGTTAGTCTGCTACACTAGCCATCCGGCAGCTCTGTTTCATGTGAATAAGAGCAGCAGTTGATGGCGGTGCTGTAATCTTACTACACAGAGAGCGAAGGTCAGTCTCAGTCAGTCTAACAGCAGGAAGGTCCTTTTTAAGCTGCCACCGCAGTCTGTAGGTGGGGGGACATGAAACAATTGTGCTGGACGCCAGGAGCGCTCCCTTTACCTGTTAAAGCTGCCGGCTGCCCTCTTAAATATTGACCTGACCTGTGCCACAAACACTGCCATGTTACACCCAGTCCATACCCACTTTAAGGACATTTTCAAATGTATATTTTGTTAATCTCAATGACAAAAGTCTTGACATTGTTTATCTGTATGTTTAATTTCCCCTACATGGTTCTGGTTTATTATGGTACAGGAGTGGCAGGGGATTTATTATGCCAAAAAGAAGAATGGAGACAGCGTTCAGCAAAATATGAAGATCACACCTGTAATTGGACAGGGAGGGTGAGTGACAGTAAATTACTTCACCATTAGTGAAATAATTGTACTGGACACAACATAACTGAATTATTATGTGTATAATAATACAATTTTATTACCTAGATTATTTCAGGTGTTTTAATAAGCTTTTGTTATTTACAGAAAAATCAGACACTATGTGTCTATCAACAGGCCTTTAAATGATAATAATAAGGTGAGATGTGTTTCCAGTTTTGCAGATTTAACCGTGCATGGACCGTTCTTGCCTACATACAGTATATCAATTTGCTTTTTCTGTATGTCTACGCAGACTGATAAATCCACTGAACGTGTGCAGGCAGAGTCTCAGACAGGTAAGATGAATCCTGAAATTCTCTCTGCTCCAGTAATATATCCAGCCCGCTCAGTCTGAACCCTCCTCTTTATCAGAACAACATTACAGCTGATTTATTATACTAAACGATAATTGGTAATCATTCTTGCAGATTTCAGTTTTTAGATTCTCTCAGTTATCAGGAATTGGTGAGGGTGAAGTTCTTTCCATGGCACTATTATCTGTGAACACAAACCAGACCCCAGGATAGGAGGACCAGAATTGTGTTTATCATTAGGAGGCACAAACCTTGGTTCCAGTGTTACACAAATGACACAGAGTGCTAATTTTAGCTGGATTTTTATAAACACTGAATATTTGCTGAACATTAATAAGAATAAATTGCTTTTGGGAAACTGAGCTCTGTAAACTCAGAACTTTGGAATTTTTTTTGACAGAAAATGTATCTAACTGTGCCAGAAAATCATTGTTTTCTTTAGTCAGGACCCAAATTACACACTTTTGACAGGGTGGCCAGTCCTGCTTTGTCTATCATAAACATTTCCAAAGAAGGAAAAGGAAAAAAAAGTAACCTACTTCTATGGCTTTATATTAATCCCTCATTACAGTGAAAATCATTTGAAGGTCTCGGACAGATCTGATAATACAAAAATATATTTTGTAATTTTGAGAATCAATTTCTAAATCTATTCACTTCTTTGAATAACTGAACTTAATGTTCCTCTAGTCTCACCATTGCACCTTTTGTTCCCATGGCCAATTATTACAATTTCACTGGATTGAAATGTCCAAACAAAATTTGGGAGAAACCACAGAATCAATACGGCCAGTTATAGTGATCAGAAACAGACTGCTAAATTCTGGTTGGCCTGTTTGAGGCAACTTATCCTCCTGCCAAGGATATTGAGACTGGGGCCAAAGTCAGCCTTGTCTATAACCATGAACTATGTTTGTGTGTGTTTATGTAAGGTGTTTTTTCTCCCCCCAGACATCCAATCCAGTAAGCACAAAGACAGGAGGAAAGGCTCTCTGGATGTGAGATCCACAACGTCTCGCGGGAGTGATGGTGAGAGTGGAGGGAGATTTGTGATGGAAAGTCTGGGCGTTTCTAGTCAGCTTATGAAACATTCCCAGTTGTCTGTTTGCATTAAGTGCTGTTTGGACACACGCACAAACAAACTCATGGTTTGAAAGTGGTTGGAAAACTGCGGCTTAATTTGTTGTTGATTCTGCCCCATTCAAGATTTGGCTGAATCAGAGTTGAAGTGCATAACATGGCAATGTCCTTTTTTTAAGGGAGCTCACAGCGAAGGCACTCCTCAATGGCCCGCATCCACTCCATGACGATAGAAGCTCCCATAACCAAGGTGGGTTCACCGCATCCCATTTCATCCCTCCCACCCTCCATCATATGATAAGTGCTATACACTGATGTTCTCTATCTCATGACCAAAATCCTGGGCTATAAAGCCAATCAAGCCATGAGTTCTCTATCTCATGACCAAAATCCTGGGCTATAAAGCCAATCAAGCCATGAGCCCTTCCTGTACAGTTACCAGCACTGAGTCTCAGGCCACATATACCATGTTAAGAGGTGATAGGCTGATTAAAATGCCACATTTCAAGCACAAGACAGGAAATCATAATGGACCAGAATGACCTGCTGTTTCAGTGGTTTATGTAGTCTGCAGCCTGGATAGTCGGAAACGGAGAAAGTCCCCAGGGATGGTTCATATGACACACTGCAGTTCCTCTGTTGTATCATTTGACTGTGTAGTCAGTCCCTGTAGGCGTAATCCTCTCCAGAATAAAGCACTGATAGAACTGCTGGTACTCTCTGTGTTTGTGTGGAAATTAGTGAGTTAGAACTAGTGTTCTTGCACATGCTTGTTGACCTTGCCATAGGTCTCTGTTTTTAGGACCACCAAGTTCACATTCTAGAATAAAAATGTCTAATCAAATCATGTTTTCAGAACTTTAGAGACATAAAAAAAAAAAAAAAACTCCAACATTCTTTTTTTGTACATAAATATAGTCCATCTTATATGCTACTCTTTAATCGGCCCCTATGATAAGAAACTTGAACTCTTTTAGTGAAGCGTTAGAATTAGAGTAGAGTGCCTCTGTCCCATGGTAAAAAAAAAAAATCTACCTTCCAACATTTGTACTGCTCAATATTAACCACATTATATCTCAAAAACAGTGAGATGATTATTGTTATAATTACTATTAGTAGTATTGCAAAGTTCTCCAATGTGGGACTAATGATAGTTTATCTTATCATTGTCATTAAGGTCATCAACATCATCAATGCAGCGCAGGAAAGCAGTCCTATGCCTGTAGCAGAGGCCTTGGATCGGGTACTGGAGATCCTGAGGACCACTGAGCTCTACTCCCCACAGTTTGGCACCAAGGATGAAGACCCCCATACAAATGACCTCGTCGGGGGGCTGATGACGGTAAGCAGGGGGTCCTGTGGAGCACGCAGGTCCTTTGATTAATCAAACATCTTACCTCAGCTTATCTTCTCTTCTATTATGACACACATCAGTCATTACGAAAATTGTGTTTGCGCAAATGCACTAAGCGAATATGCCAATGTGTTGAATGAGAGATTCGGTAGGGTGTCTTGTTTGCGCATGTGGACCATTTTTGTGAGGTTATGTGTTCATATTAGGAGAGGCAGAGAGAGATACAGACAGCGACGATGAAGTACAGAAGTACAAAGAGTGCCAAGTTGGCAGTCTTGGCAACAACCCCAAAGGAAGTGCTAGATTGTCCTTTGTGCTCCTGTAGGCTGCAGAGGGAAGCCCGCCCCACCCTCCCCCCTCTCTGCACACATGCACACAGTCACACTCACATGAACCTCTTCCTCTCAACTCCGCAGGCCTGGAAACATCCTGTTCTTTGGATCAGATGAATAAGCGTGACTTTACTGATACGTGTATTCTCTGGACACATAACATACAACTGTAATGTCATATATTACTCTCCCCCAGGAAGATTTGTTCCTTGTACGTAATATAGGCGGAAGGGAGCGATAAACCATGAGGTGTTTGTCCGGGTTTAGGTGATTTGTATGATCATGTTGCTTTATGAGGTGCCTGGTTGCATTTGTGTTTTCCTGGCTTTGCAATTCCACTTTGTTATGGTGAGGTGTGCTCGGTCTGAACTCAGAAGACCCACTCAACATTAAGAGAAGAGCTGTCATCTTTCTGGGGAGAAGGTCTTAAAATAGCCAGTGTGTACAGAGCCAGCGCCACGATGAGACAATGCTCAGGTCAAAGATGAGCCAGTCTCCTCTTCCTTTTTCACTTGTGAAGTAAACATTTCGCTCTGTAACACACACCCATTTACTGCTCATGCCCAAAATATACATGGCTGGGTGATATAGGCCCGTCATTTGCATAGCTGACAAGTTATTTAAAAGAAGTGGAGGCCTGTTTGATGCATACTCATGTTTTTTTTTGTGCTTGAACTTTTGTAACAGTGCTCTATTTGGAGTAATTGTATTCTAGCAGTTTGTCACAGTTATCCTTGAACAAAACATATATTTCTGTTTAAAGAAAAAAAAGGTAAATTAATGCAAAACTAATGTACAGTTTGTTTCCAACATAAAGCAAGACACTTCCGTCTCTGAGAGGTTCAACATTTTAGTTTAGAATGCTAACATTTGCTTATAAACAAAAAATAAATAAATAAAAAATAGGTTAATGGGAATGTCATCAGATTTGGAGGTACTTTGTCCTAACCCAAATTATAGTGGTAAAGTTATTTTTGAGCTGATAATGGCACTAGAAGAGATTATTACAAATCATCCTATGACGTGCATGGACATGATTTAATGTCACATAATGACATTTCAAAAATAGAAATGAGTATCAGTTGTTTTTTGCTATTTATGATTTTATGATAATATGTTGTCATATGTTGCTCTCTTGCTTTGGTCAAATGTATTTACTTTGGTAACATAGTCATAATATTGCAAGGCGTTCAAGCAAAGGATCAAAATTCCAACTCTTGTTTGTGTTTTTTTAAAATCTTACTATCATATAGTGAATACGTGTCTTTATTGTTCTACTTGCTGGCCAAAATTAGCCTCCAGAAGTCATAATAAGCAGGCAAGGTGTTCAAAAGGTGATTCTCTTTCAATGTGCCTGAATCTGAGTTTGTTTTTAGTTTGAAGACGAAGTGCATGCTGCTAAAACGGACATGAGTATCATGAATTTATGAACTTCATGTATTCAGTCATTTTTTTTTTACTCTTCCTCCATCAGTCCTTCATTCTGTATTTCTGTCATATTCACAGGATGGTTTACGCAGATTGTCAGGAAATGAATACATATTTTCCACCAAACGTAAGTTTACAGAACACATACAGGATGATATGAAGTGCTTTGTGTTATAGTTGTTCTTGCTCTGTTATTCAATAATAAATAATACATCTAAAATTATATTTTCAGACATACAGTTCATCCAGTAGTAACAATTGTAACCTCCCTCTCTTTTATGCGCTTGCCTTCTCTGTTCCTTTTTTTCACAGAGCCCCACCATATCCCCAGTCACTTGACAACTCCTCTGTCTTTAAATGACATACCCCCTCGTATAGCCCAAACCATGGAGACTGAGGACTCTTGGGACTTTGACATCTTCAACTTGGAGGCTGCAACCATGAAACGGTGAGGCAACCACACATTTGAGGGCTACCAGAGGGAGTGAGTCTGATTTTATTTAGTGTGGAAGGACAACTTGGTATGAGGGTTTATATTAAACTACCATGCTAAATCCTCCCGCAGGCCTTTGACCTACTTGGGCTTGAAGATCTTCTCCCGCTTTGGGGTCTGCGAGTACCTGAACTGCCCTGAGGCAACATTGCGCTCCTGGCTTCAAGTGATTGAAGCCAACTACCACTCCAGTAACTCCTACCACAACTCCAGTCATGCAGCTGATGTCCTGCATGCAACAGCTTATTTTCTCTGCAAGGAGAGGGTCAAGGTAAATTAGCATACTGCAATAATAAACGATAAGGCATGCTTTGTCAAAAATGGATGCCAGCCTTGACTAGGCAAAATCTAAATCCCATCAAATGTGAGGTTTGTCGATTTGGACAGATTACTTTTTCAATAATGTCTCATGTGATACGGATTTTTTTTTGACAAAACAAGCAATGTGATGATTTTACTTTTACCTTAATTTATATTTTTATTTATATATATTATGTACAGTATATAAAAACAAATTTGCATTTTTGAGAGGCTTTCATTATTTACTGTACACATTTTCAGTACAGCTTTGGTTCGGGCCCTAGATGTTGGGATTTTCTACTACCACGCACGGCTCTCTGCTCTGTCTTGACTTGACTTGTCAGATGTCCTGTCTGAGCCTACATTAACCTTGAGAGTTGTGTTTTTTTTCCCAACGGTTTCAGTCATTCAGCAAGCGGTTGAGGGCGTGCACTGGCTAAGCTGATTATCAAACTGTCTATTTTTGATCTCAGCGGAGAGATCTTTCATTGGTTTAGCCATTATACTGTGTAGTTACATCACCCAAGGTTAATGAATCACTGGAACTCTGCAGTCAGTCGAAACATGCGCATTTATTTGAAAACAGATATTATTTTTGATGATCTGTAAATATTTTGGGGAGTTTTTCCTTTACTGATGTTTTTTTACACCCCTGTGACACGTGAGGAAATATACCCATCAAGCCACAAATTACCTGATAAATAAGATGCCTACAATTGCAAATTGTGGACTGCATATACTTTCTCTAAGTGTCATCACAGTTTATGGTGGAATGTGACATGCTTACATAATGAAGTAACGAGAGTGTAATACTATGGCAGAATTTTGGCCCAGTTTGTCAGTCTGAGCTGTTAGATCTCATCCTAAATATCCATAAAACACAGTTGGAAGTAACCAGACTTTTCCTTTAATATCCAACAATCTGTCCAGTTTCATCATCATCCGCTGTTTTCATTGTCGCTGTCATTTTTCGCACTAACAGCAAAGTTTGGATCCTATTGACGAGGTGGCTGCATTGATCGCCGCTACCGTTCATGACGTGGACCATCCAGGTCGCACCAACAGCTTCCTGTGCAACGCAGGGAGCGAGCTGGCCGTCCTCTACAATGACACAGCTGTGTTAGAGAGCCACCATGCAGCACTGGCCTTCCAGATCACCACAAGAGATGATAAGTGCAACATCTTCAAGAACATTGAAAGGTAGGAGGTTCATTGCAAAAAACATAAATGACCTGGGAAAATGAAAGTTGAAATTATTTGTTATTGGCCTGGGCTTTTCGTAGATCCGTCAGCCAGTTTTAACCATTTCCAAGTTAAGTGAAGTTTTAGTATACTGACGTAAATGTAAAATGAAATTACAATCTCACATATTATCAATTAAAATAGTAGTTAAACTAATTCTGCACGTGAACTACAAATACTTAGCTTGCTGTTTGTCTGCATATGTTCCAATAGAAGTGTGCATACGTTTGTGTGAGTGTGCCTGTGCTGTCAGCAGTGGGGTAGTAATGTGATTTGAGTCCCAAAGCAGACTAGCTCACATGTTCTGGTCCCCTCAAAGGGGGAAGGTGAACAAAGCATCCATTCATTGCCACTGTCATGGCAGTCAGAGGAAGAAAACTGTTCACACGGGTGTCTGTGCTTTTTACCACACCGTCCTCTCACACTGTGTTGTCTCTGTGTCTTTCTTCTCTCTCCTTCACCTCCTTCTCCAATCTGACTGTCAATCTCTCTCTCTCTCTCTCTCTCTCTCTCTCTCTCCCAAGGAATGAATATCGAACACTACGACAGGCCATCATTGATATGGTGCTGGCAACCGAGATGACTAAACATTTTGAACACGTCAACAAATTTGTCAACAGCATCAACAAGCCACTGGCTGCTTTGGAGGAGAATGGGGTGAGATTAAAATGAATGAAATCAAAAAGAATTGTTTTTACATTTCATACCTTTGTAGAAATAGTTATACACAGGATGTCTGCCCTCATACGAACACTACTATTATAATCTCATTCTGTCAAAAGCTGCGCAAGAATCATACGTTGTCCACCAGTAGGCAAGCAACAGTAGTTTAAGAGCCTGAGAGATGGTGATTCTGGTTCAGGGGATTCGTGGCCTGTTGTTGCTGGGGCTCCGCTATCTTTGTGGGGAGAGAATTTTACAACTTGGTAACATCTTTCACGTCAATGTGTGGAATGCTCAACACAGACATTTAAAAACTCTGTTACATTTTAAAGGCAGGAATAATACAAATAGATGAGCCGACCTTTGCTTTTCCCTATATTCTAATTTTGAATACAACCACTTTCTCAGAACCTGTCGATTTAGGCACATTCTGCATGCAAGTGTTTGTTCAAAGATTAATTAGTGTTTATAAATGAAATTTCAAAAACTTAAAGAAAACGTCTGTTGTGTGTATGGGTCATTTAGATGCTGTAGTTGGCACAGAAATAGCACTGTACTTCTTAATATAATCATCATACAGTACAGTAATACATAATAAACATACAGTAGCCTGCGTATAATGTGACTGCAATAAGTATGCTGAACTCTTGTACATGAAAGTATAACTCATAAGGATCACATACAGAATATAAACTATTCTTCAACATAAAGCTAAATCATTATCTGATGCCAGTGCCATAACTTCACTGACACAGTCAGTAATGTTTACAGTTGTTCAGTTGCTGTTCGCGATAAGGTGCTGTCTGTTGCCACTAATAAGCAGAGCATTGCTTTTCTCTGGGCTGATGGTCTGTTTCTGTTTGTTTTAGGGAAACAGTGATGAGGACTCTGTCAAAGGCATTCTGACATCGCCTGAGAATCGCATTCTTGTCAAGAGGATGCTGATTAAGTGTGCAGACATCTCCAATCCATGCCGGCCTCAGGAGCTTTGTATAGAATGGGCCGGGCGCATCTCAGAGGAGTATTTTGCACAGGTACTCAGAATATAAAATAGTAATGATGGTGAAGGGAGATGGTTCCAGCGAACGCACTGTGCATTTTTGTCATCTATGTATGTATTTCTTGTGGGTGGTAATTACTTGTACCTCCGTATCTCGTACAGACGGACGAGGAGAAGAGGCAAGGTCTACCAGTGGTTATGCCTGTGTTTGACAGAAACACCTGTAGCATACCAAAGTCCCAGATTTCCTTCATAGACTACTTCATTACGGATATGTTTGATGCATGGGATGGTAAGATTGCACAGCATGACGAGCACTACAAATATCTACATTATTAGTAGTTAGCATAGACAAACACAATTCAACATTTGAACATTACTATCGATCCCTTTAACTATCACTGTCACTTTAACTGCATGTAAAGTAAGTGTAACTGGTAAACTGTTCAACTGTCCATACTGCATATTTCTTTATATTCATGTTAATTTTTTCTTTCTGTTTGAACGATTTATATACTCTTTGTTACTGCCGTGCTTGTTACTTTTTTATGAGCACTGTAGAGGAGGTTGAGACATAAGAATTTCATTGCCAGCTACTGCGCCCTGTAATTGTTGTGCATATAATAAATCAAATCTTTAAACGTTTAAACTTTGAACTTCAAACACACGCACACAATCAACTATTATTCCGTCTCTAAAGAATGTCTGTATATTATTCTTGAAGGGGAAAAGAGGAACGTGTTATGACCACTCGTTTAATACAGATGCCATTTTACCACTTCAATCAAAACATTGACATATTTGTGTATATGTATTTTTCCAATATCAGTCATATTTTTTAAGTCACTGTGGGCCACCAAGTCAATTCTTAGTGCCAGAGCAATTCCTGGCCCCAATTTTCCCTCACATGAAAATTAATTCAGTGACTTACAAACTGCTTTGCATATATGTTTTCACTTGGGGAAAAAAGAGAATTGTGCTATTGGATGGGTGCTGGGAATCTTTACTCAGTATAAACAGATGTCTTGAGTTGAGGTGTAAGGACCAGTGCCCAAACCTAGAAAGTTACATTGGTGTCTTACAAAATGTATAAATAAGATAGTGGTGTTGATTTGGAAAAACTGGGCAAATTCTCATTAAAAACAAAATGTGAAGTCAATCTGATCAACTTCAACTTGTTTTATTTTCCCGTCAGCTTTTGCAGACCTCCCAAATCTGATGCAGCACTTGGACAACAACTTCAAGTACTGGAAAGGCCTGGATGAGAGGAAGCTGCACAGCCTGCGACCGCCTCCAGAGTAGGCACTGTAGTGTTTGGCCCAGGGACTCTGCAGTCTGGGGCTTCCGTCCTCTCTTCTGCCGGGGCGTCTCTCCCCCTGCCGGCCCAGCCAGCCAAAAGGCCTAATCGCCTCACTCTCCTGTAGCACGCACATCTGTCGATGTTGAATCACAGAGGGACATCGCGACTGGGGCAGTAACATTGCTGGCTTTACAACCCTGTCAGATGAGAACTTTGTCAAGAAGACAGGGACACAAACGGCACCCTATGAACTTCTCGGGCCTCTCAGGCATTTGCAGTGTAGCTGGTCAAGAGACATGATTGAGAGGCTCCACGTAGACCTCCTGGCGAAGCATCCATCCCCTAATCATCACGTGGGCTCACCTGTTTGCCTGTGAAGTTGCTGTTAAGTCAAAAACTGCTTGTTTACCGAATGCGAAGGGAGGAATTGGTGGAACAGTGGTCTGGATATAAAAGTGACCAATCCTTGTCAGGCCATATAATCACCTTTGACCTCCACCCCTGTGCTTGCAGCATGGCAGGACTGCGAATTCTGCCCATGGAAGCCACACAATGAAAGAACACTCCACTGCTTTTTATTTTGGCAATATTTTCATGTGTCCTTCAGAAACACAACTAAGTTGACGTGTAGCTGTCAAAAGGGACGTATGGGGGGATGCTTTCTATTTGGGTCAGGGAGTGGATCTACACTTTAGGCCACTGCTGAGAGACAAAAACCTCAACATCATGATCGTAGGTAACTAATTACAGATGATTTGGTATGTTTTTGTTGTTTTTTCTTAGATATTCAATATTTTCTTTATTAAAATTAATACATAAATTAGTTGATACATAAATAAGAACAAAATTAATTTCAAAAAATAGAAAGAAAAGCCAAAGTTGATGGAGACAAATACTACTATAACGTTTGGAAATTTAAAATTATTATCCATATGAAGCATTACCATATTAAACATTTTTTAATTTTCTTATCAAAAGTACAGTACCAGTTTGAATGAACACCTTTGTATTGCACTGTAAACAATATTAGAAATGTCTACGTCTCAGTGATTTGTCCAGGGATGGGATGTTGCATTGGAGAATATTGTTATTGTTAGACATCAGGAGTGAGTGAGTGAGTGAGTTTGTGTGTGTGCGTGTATGGGACGGTGGGTGTGGGTGTGTTTGGGGTGAAGGTGCAGGTGGGTGAGTGCATTCATTGTTGCAACAATCACTTGCTCTTGGTTTAATGCTGTAACCCGCTTGACATTTGACAACAGCAGAAATATGTGAAAACATTTTGGACTTGAATTTTTTTTTCTCCCAGAATTTTTTGTATCTGGTTTATCCTACTGAAAAGACTGCCTTATTTTATACAATATTTATACAGTACATCCCACTGTGCAACTGCAACGGACATCTGGAGTTTTTATTATAACATAGTCAGAAGGTTGTGTTCGAGTAAATCTCTAATATTTTTATAGACAATGAATTTTACACTGGATTTGCAGCAAATGAGATCAGCCATTCTAGCCATCTGAATACCTGTGAATTGGATTGGTCACACAGCACGTATACAGAGAACTAAATGGTTAAGAAGGATGTGGATCGCAGAGTTGTCCATCACTGTCTTTAATTAGTCTCCTAGAGACCAGTTTGCATTGATTTCAGATCAAACATCATTCTACTTTGGCCACTTGTCCAACACCCTTATGCACAGACCCAGGGAACAGCTTTTTGTGAAGGTTGGTTTCAGATTGGGATACTAATATATGTTAATGATTGTTGCTTATTAAGAATATTTCCTCTTTAAACAGTATATAAATGCCATAACAGCTAAGAAAATGGTGGTTAATAAGCTGCATTTACCATGGTTATCTCTGTTTCTCTCGATTGACAGAATTGTTCACTCAATCAGGGGATTTGTTTGTTCCTTCTGATTCACATCTTGGTCTGAAGGCACAAAAAAAAATAGAAATTATTAAATGAAAAATAAAATAAAGTCAATTATAACTTTGAAGTCTATTTCCTGCAATGATTCATTATCACTATCATCTAACTCATGTCATCTTTCTCACTCCTTATTTGCCTAATATCTTAGTAAATGCATTTGTGTATTTGCACTGTCTCAAGCTATCTGCCTATCTTTCTAGGTTTCTTGTTTTATTCTGATTCATCTTCACTTGTGTAGAAGTCTAGGTTGAATATCAATTGCTGAACAGTGGCTTCCTTGGGCATGGAATTAACGAAGGATTTAGGTTTAGCCACTGAAACTGCTCTCCTATTAACCAATGTGAGGACAATTTTGTGACAATTCAGTGACTCAGTGTTTGAAAACATTGTGGTCCAAGTCATCCCTAAACTAAACCTATCCTATGGTAGTTTGTCAAGAAAGCTTTTTTTTCTAATCTCTTTTACTTTTTAATATGCAACTTAATGAAAGACACACCAAAAACGAATCAGATTAACAACTCCAACAGGCTCTTTGTGTAAATCAGAAGTTTCTACTATTTCTTAAACTTCAGTTATGTTTAATCCATTAATTATCAAAATGTTTCATGTCAATAAGGTTACTTCTGTTTTTTCTGTTTTCTGCTTTAATTTAGCAGTGATTAAGAGTGCGAATGTGTGCAGGAAGATGTTCCAAAATACTTAATAGGATCATCTATTCTAAATGTAACTAAGTACCATTCCTTGGTTATTTCTTTCAAAAGAACATGTCAAGTCTTGTAGATGTGACATCATGTTTGAAGGACCAGGTCATTAAATATTTGATTAAAAAGAAGTTTGAAATTGTGGTCATGGTTAAAATAAGATTGTGTCGGCTGATGGTAGGGAAATAAATATTGTTCTTAATGACTTTGTTGATCCATTATATCCACCACAACCCCCCACTACGTACTATTTGTATTAAAAATGTTAGATGTTCACGGTGTTGTGTATTTTTCTCTCTTTAAAACGGTTTGCAAATTCATTCATACAATGAAAGTAGAAGCTGTTTCCATGCAGCTTCAAATATCCATGGTTGGAAGTCCAAATTCGTAATATGTCAAAAACAGGAATGATGAAAAAAGTCCAGGGCTTTGTTTTTCTATTTTTTGACAAAATCTGATATGCTGTATTTGTGAATCCATAAGAATGTTGACAATAAATCAAATCAAATCAAAAAGTTGACCTGCATGTCTGCTGGGCCTTTAAACTGGAAAGAGCAGATATAATCATGGCAAGGATGTGCTGTGACTTTAAATATGTGGGCTGAGCAGCTCTTATTTGCCACAGAATAGTTAAGCAGTTTGTGAAGAACTGCAAATACTAATTAATAAAATGTAATAGTTTTTAATTTATTTAAATCTGTCTATCTCTATTAACTTTTGAAATGATCTACAAGTGTGATCGTGAGTGTAGTGTAGTGTTGTGTTGTGTTGTGTTACATTCGAACTCCTGCTCAGTCAGAGCTGGCGACGTGACGTCAGAGGAAGTGGCCGGTGCCAAAGGAAGCGGACTGATGGTTGCCGTAGTCCTGCATTAAAAACCGTTTCATGTCACTGTAGGTTCTGTGGAGTGGGGCTATGTCTTCGGGAATCACTGGACAAACGTCGTAAGTGTCTGTTTAGTTTGTCAGATTTTATTTGATAACACGAGTAACGTTACAAGGGCTGGCTACGCTAACCCTAGCCACGCTGAAGCCGTACCATTAGTTAGCACGCACAGTCGTGGCCTGCTAATAAACCCGCAGTTTATGATTTGTATGCTTCAGAGGCAACACGAGTGTGCGTATATGAGTGTATCTTACTGAAAAAAAATCAATGTGTCAGTTTACTGAAGTGTCGTATGGATAAACCTCTACTTTGACAGCCCGAACATAGACTGCTAACTTGCCAGGTTGGCAACCTCAGCCTTAGCTACAGTGTTAGCTTACTTTGGCTAATCTGTGTAGCTGTTATCTGAAAATACAACTCTTAGAAAACTTGAGAAAACTTTTAACTCCATTGAAAAGGCAAAGTGTATATGTAAAGAAACCAATTTAAGACCCCATGTTTTACCCGCAATATACATCTTGGGCAGCGTACTGTTGGCTACAATAAACAAACAACGCTACAATAGTACAGTTTAAATAAGCAATGGGGCAATTAACTAGCAGTTAACTTCCTTGGCACAGTTCGAGCTTCGCTAAATGGGGTTGTCTTTCCACTTTACCTCAATCTCACCACTCTGTTTAAGATATCCATTCAATACTATTCAAGATTAATGAGGGCAGTTGATGTTTTTCTTTGACTGTGTTCTTTGATCTAGGATTGTTAAGAGTTTGTAGTGTTTGAATGCTCATTTGAATTCAAATGTTTCTATTCACAGGTGCCTCAGCAGCCGATGGGATAAGCCAGCCCAACCCAAACAGAGTGTTGACGTAAGGAAGGCGACGAGCAGTGAGAATGCAGCCCACCCTGTCTCTTTATCAGGTGTTGTCAGCAATGCTGCCTCAAATGCTACAGTAACCCAGCCACGACCTATGGGAGAAAAGCCTTCACCACCAGGAGGGGTTGAAATGGCTGCGGCCATGGCTGCTAAGATAAATGCCATGTTAATGGCTAAAGGAAAGCTGTTGACTCCTCCCCCATTACTTGCAAAGGTGTGCATACTGTAAAATGTGTCGCACAAAGCTGTGTCAGATTTTTTTCATGCGGCCATTCGATTACTTAGTTTTCCTTGGTTCTTTGATATTTATTCTAGAACCCTCCAAGTGCACCTGTGCCAACCACTACAGAAGAGATGGTAGTCACAGAAGTCGACATAAATGATGTACCACTAAATTGCAGGGACCTTCTCACTAAAGGCAAAATACACGAAGAGGTATGTGGAAATGATGGGGTTGGTTGAAAAAAATGGGGGGGCTGACTTGAAAGTTGTCTGTCAATTCTTAAAATGATATACTTTTTGAAAATCTTATCAATAGCTTGAATCACCTTTTATCACCATTCAGATCCGACAAGTTAGTGGAGCAGTTGTCTCAACAAAAGGTCATTACATGTCAGATGCTGAAAAAGGGAAAGGAGGAGGGTATGTATTTTCTTTTTCATGTTAAATGTATATATCATATACTTTAATCCGATGGTTTGCATTATTTGTTAAAAGCTACTCAGGAAATAATAGTATCTGTATACCAAAGATTGAAATACCAATTTAATAATAATTACAAAGAATTTAAGAGAGTAGCAGTAATAACGGAGGAAAAAAAATCTCATATTCAGATTGGTGTTGAAATTCTGTGTTGTCCATGCCTCTGATTTGCTTTCTTCTAGACCAAGACCTTTGTATTTGCATGTCCTGGGAAAGAGCCAAGAGGAGGTTAATAGTAAGTAGAACATTTTTTTTATAAAAAAAAATTGCAGTCTGCCAATTCACATTAATGTCATAAGCGTTCCAAAACCTGATTTACATGTTGACTTTTCTGAACTTCAGAGGCTGTGATAAAGATAAAGGAGATCATCTCTGAGGATCTGTTGAGGGCATCATTAGCGTCAGGGGGGCAACAGGTGCCTGTAATGCCTCCACTCACACTCTACCCTCAGCCTCCTCGTCCGGTTATTCAACCTTCTGTGCCACGGATACCAAATGCCAGTTCAGGGCCAGGCCAGGGACACCGGCCTGCAGCTCCTCATTCAGGGGTAGGCAGACATTGCATATGTGTTGAACCTGAACAGCAACGTTGCTATTTTTCCATCTTAGCCATTGGTGATAGCCAAGTTATTTTTTTCTATTTTCTTTTTTTAGCTATAATGATTTTCTTCTTTAACGTCTTGTTGATATATTGCTTCCAGAGCTAGGATTATTTATGATGGGTCAGGGTTCCGCTTTGACAGTATTACTGGGACTGCATAGATTTACAAGATAAGACAACATTAAAAAACGTTCATTTACTGTGTCTTTACAGCATTTATTGTGATGTGTAACACGGCCACACCAAATAAGAACCCAAATAAAATTTAAATTATACTTTAAGGTAATCACGCAGTGTAGGACTTTCTTGTGGAATATCTGTTGTACAGTGCTTTTCATTGCATCAGAATTTTACAAATGGAGGTAAAGAAAGTGAGGCGAGTGAAGACAATGTTGCCTTCACTGATACCCACCTCCCATATAATGAGCAGTGAGAGCATCCCTGGTCTACAGGGATATGCCTGGGATTACTGCATCTGCTTACAAATCGTGTTTTCCTCTAGTCAACCCTATTTGAGATGTCAACACCCAACAACATGTCTAGGGTATCTTAATCACTTTATCACATTGTTTATCCTCAGAGTTTCGTGCACACAAAGATTTTTGTGGGTCTGGACCAGGCGTTGCCTTCTTTTAACGTGAACGAAAAGGTTGAGGGTCCAGGAGGCTCGTACTTAAGTCACATCCAGACAGAGACGGGGGCTCGAGTCTTCCTCAGGGGAAAAAGTTCTGGCTACATTGAACAAGCATCAAAACGAGAGTCTTTTGAGCCTCTTTATGTTTACATCAGGTATGTTGATTATGAACACTCAAACATTTTTGTGCGTGATGGTAGCGCTTCAAAGCCAAAGGCGTAAGCTAAACTAACTAAAAATAGACAATTTAATGATCGACATAAAAGTCATGTTTACTCCACTACTGCCGAAAAGATGATCTCCAGATTTGCAAAAAAAAAAAAAAAGAATAATAAGCAATTGGTAAATGTAAGACTGCACATACAATATTTACTTAAAGGCTCAGATTTAGCTCTGATGGACAAAGCAGAGATAAATCATTACCGGTATTCGGTAACGGGTTCTGTTTTTTGTTATGTTTTAGAAATCCATGACATGAACTGGAGAGAGTAACATATCATGGATGAGTTGGTATGAATCAAAAGCTCAAATATTGGTTCTTTCTTGAATATGTTTCTTCCTTTTGTGTTAAAGCCACCCAAACGCAGCTGGATTGGAGGCGGCGAAGAAACTTACCGAGAGTCTGCTGGAAACTGTAAGTTCATGATATTTTCCTTGTAAATAACATTCGGAAGTTGGTCAGAATTTATTTGAAGTCTAACCGGAGGTTTAAGAAGGTGAAACCATTTAAGCATATAGTACCACTGATACCCACCTTCAAAAGTGAATGTGGTAGTGTGAACCACCGAATCTCAAGAGATTGGTTTGGTGTGCTCTACACCTACCCACAATCAAAATGTTAAAATGAATCACCTAGGACTTTTTGGATTTCTATCCAGGTCTTTACATATTTTTTTTTGTTTCTCTCAGGTGCGAGCTGAACATGCCCGAATGGTGACGATGTATACAGCCACTGGCTCAACACAGCGTGAGTTTTTTTTTTTTTTACACCTTGTAACTAAGACAACTAATTCCAACAGAGTGATCAAATGCCAGGTCCTAGCTGACTGAATTCTTCTTGTGGTAATGAATCCTTTGACGTCTGTAGTGGTTCAACAATAGGTTGATATAGTTTATCAAATTTGACAGAAAACCCTGTAAGTGAAACATGTCTTATAAGCTATTAACTCCCCACTCTGTACTTTCATTTCAGCATACGCAGCACATGGATTTCAACCTAATAGCAATTACTCTAACCAAGGGTCCTGGTATAACTACCCAGCAAATGGGTATGCTGGTGGCTATTCAGCATATCCAGGAGACCGTGGTTCTTGGAGTAATGCAAATGGTCCACCAAGTCATTCTAACATTTCGACAAACCCTCCATCTTCTCAGGCAATGGTTCAGTATCCGGTGTGTCCGAGGAAACCACATCCCTATCTCGTCCAGGCAAGTTTCAAATATTAGAGCTACCTCACAGACTCGACAGATGACGAGTCTTAATACTGTGCACATCTACCATGTACATGTTTATAAAACGTCTTGTTAAATGTTTTCACCTCAGTAATTACTTTATGCAGTAATCCATATTGTGTTGAGAGACATGAATTGTTATAGAAATCTTGCTGCGGCGTCGGTGTGTGTTTATGTTGGGCTTTAAAAAATATATAAAAATCAAATTTAGGATCCTGGCAGCAATGAGACTGTGGAACCAGATGGATCTGTGTGCACCCTGCCTAATTCAGGAAGTCCCAAACGTCAATTCCAGGAAGTGGCAGAGGAGCAGCAGGTTAGCTAAAGTGTACTACATAGTCAAACCACTGAAAGTTCATTGTAGGCAATATAAAATGTACATTATTATTCATCATTCAAGGATTGATCTGTTTTAATTAATGTCTGGTCTTTACCATTTACAATAGAATGGAGAAGGGTCAAGCTTAACAGCTAAACCACAAAAATCAATTGATCGAACAAATAGTTACATTTCATGAAAGCTTTTGTATTAAAAGTAAAAACTGTATGTATCAACATATGACACCGGTTGATTCGTCTGCAATTTTGTTGTCCAAGTTGGCATAGAATAATACACTTGACTTCAGTTTAAACAAGGACCCTCCCCCCTCCCCCCACACCCGTTCAAGCACTTTCAAACAACTAGAGAGATTTCCTCATAGTAGACATGTCTTCTATGTGGATCAGAATTTGTCTTTATATGTTTTAGATTATGTTTACTTTTCTGTTTGTGCTCTAGCCCACCAGCCACTCTGCAGAAGGTCCTGCTCACCAGGAGTCTGCACCTCCTGCCTCCAGCGTTGGAGAGGAGAAAGCCGTAGAAAGGTCTGTTAATAGATCCTGTTTCCTTTGGATGTCATGCTATTCATGAATCTTGTGTGGTGTAGGCTATGACATTCTTCTCTCACCAGGATTCTGATGCCTCCACCACCACCTCTCTTTGTGGCTCCCACCCCTATTGCACGCAAAAGGCTGAGAGAAGCGGTGGCTGACGATCCAGCCCGGCACGCCGCGTCAAAGGGTATGCATTTCCTTATGTCCTAATATTCTGAGAGCCTGGTCACTCAGACATTTCTCCTGTGGAGTTGTCGTTTGCATGAAATGGTATCTCCCCCCGTGGAGGAATGGGGAAGGAGTGGAGACCTGTGTGAATCTCTCCGCTGGTAGAACCCACTAACACACTCCTCTTGTATATGTTTTTTGTCTTTCCCTTGTTTTCTCTCTCAACATGTGTCCCCGGACCTGCCTGTTATGGATGTGTGCTGTGCTGCCGTTTCATTTGATATCTTCTCCCCCTGGCTGTGGATCAAACGAACTCGAAAACCACCGCTAACATGGGGCTCCTCAATGGGTTTCCTTTTTGTTTTCTTCAATCGCTTTGTCTCTCCCCCTCTCTCTTTGCTTCCCGTGTCTCTCGTGTCTCCAACCTCCTGTCTGCCTGTCTTTTTTTCTCTCTCTTTCTTTCTCTCTCCATTTTTTTTGTGCCCTAACAGGAGTTCAAGAGGAGGTCTGCGAGAAGAAGTCTAAAGTGGACCAAGATGCGTCTGGGCTTGTGCCGTACGGAGGAGATTCCTCAGACGAAGAGGAGGAGAGGACACACAGCAGTAAGACAGATAACTTATAACCCTAGTCCTGCCCCGTCCTTGCAATCCACGATACTCGCAATCCATTCAGTATATCACCGCAGTTCTCAAACTTTAACCCCACGAAAGGAAAAATCCACCTTTGTGATATCATGCACATGTTTTAGGACATACCAATGTTTTGGTTTCCCCCATTTACTGCAACAAAAAAATTCCAGGCACATTATGCTTTATTTTATTTTATTTTTACATTCAAGCAAATATGGTGACCCATTCAGCTGCAAATGGTATTAAACCAGATCATTGAAATGTTTGGTTCAACTTTTTTTTTAACGAGTATCAAAAATAGGACTTAAAAGCCAGGTTAGCAGTCCTAATATGGCAGCTGTTAAGGTTTCATGTTGTGACCAAAGATTGCAGAGATGATCTGATCATTGATAGACAATACCGTTTCCTGCAGAATTAAGTTGAGGGCTTTCTCTTTCATCACTCATGACAACCTGTGAGTATAGCTTATCTCAAAGCATAGCTGCTGTCATTTACTGATACTTTCTCCCTCCCAACTTCTCTTAGCCCTGTGGGCGTGCATGTGCTTTCACTCGTTAAGTCTTTCTTCTCTCTCTCTCTCTCTCATGTTACACATGGAAAATTAGTTGTGTTAGGACAGCCTGTGTTAAAGCAGATGCATTGCCTACACTCATAAATGATTTTTAAGCTTCAGCTGGAGATGTTGGGGATGGCAGAAATAGACCCAGTGTGTAAATATGGCATAGCCTAGAGATGCAGAAACACTGGTCTGTCAAGTCTATACTAATTACCAGCTGTTTCTGATGTGTGTTGCTTTCCTTGGTTCTTAAGAAGGGTTTTTTAGGTTTTTGTCAAGGTGTCCTTTCTGTACTATTTCATTTTCAGTTAATTTTATTATGCTTCTCCCAGAAAGCTTATTAACTTGCACAACGGTGTGAACCTGTTGCTTTTAGTCATAAGGGTGTTTTTAAATGTGTGTCCACCTACATAGCAAACATCAATACAAATAGCCTGCAAACTTCGTTATTGTGCATTTTTTGTAGCCACACCACTTGTAATGTAACACATTAAAAATACCCGTCTTTTTGCTGAATGTCATTAGGAAATTTCAATGATGTGTTACTCTAATGGTCATCACAATTTAAAGAAAAAAAAAAGCCCAGGAAAGTCAAGAACATCTTATGAAACCACTTATAACAGTGTGGAAATATTCAGGGTGGATTTTTCCTTTTTACCATTTGAAAAGCTTTGTGTAACAAAAAAAACCGAATTGATTTCTTTTTTCAATGCATTTTTTGTTAGTCAAAAACAATTCCCTCATTTCAGTTTTTGAAGTTCAACATTTGGCCTGCTGCAATTACTGATGGTATAAGTACATATTGTAAAATTCAGTTACATTTTTTCTTATCTTGGAAAATGGTGAATGCCTGTTCCCATGGAATACTATAATAAAAAAAAAACTGAAACAACTGAAAACCCCTTATTGTTTCTATTGTGGAGAAAGATCAGCAGATGGCTTTTTATGACTACGGGTATTCGTATTGTTATTGTGTTCTTTTATTAGGGATGTTTGAAAGATTTTTAAACCAAAGTTGTGTCACTTCAAACCAGGCATTTATTTCATCATTATATTTTATATCATCAGATGAATGTGTAGTCTGGGGCCTCTAGTCTGTTATGCACAGTGAGAGCTCCTGGGTTGTCTAAGCCAAAACAAGGATGGATATAGTTTTGGAAGTGACACTGGAAGGTGTGTAGGTGCTGTTCCAGATCAGCGTTAAAGAAGGACAGAGTTTCCTTCTCGTAGTCCAGTGCCACTCCTATCCGCAACGGGTTTACTGTAATCCTCAGGTCAGGGCTCCAGCCGTTGTGCAGAAACTCATATTTGTGCCTAAAGAAAACAGGGGGAGTTAACTTTTATGATTGTATTAATGTAAAGCTTTTTATCTAATCCTGTTTGGAAAATGTTGCCACTCTGTCAGTCATTGGTGAAGCAGATGTGGAATCGTGAGCCAACAGTGGGATTTCAAAACGCTGTGGATTAAAGGAAATGAGAAATGTGTGTAAAATATGTCACCAAGATGATGCCCACAATGGTATTCACATCCAGGGCTTGTGTGATATGCTTATGAAGGATTTACTGAACATTGCGATTCATTTTCCCCGCTTTGTTTCAATAGTTGTCAAAGCAACTCGTATAAAGTACCATACCAGCATATTGGAGACAGAAAATCCCAGTTTTGCAAGCACAATTCGTTTAGAGGAGGAAGATTTCTTATGGGTTAAAATACAGTGTTGATCTAGTTTCCATGGACTGCTGTAGTTGTCCCAGAGAGCACACCAACTCTCTTGTCATATTGTCTGAGAAATCTGCCTCTCCTTGGTTTGTGAAATACTGGGGGAAAACATGTGGCAGCTTAATTTACTGAGCAGTAATCCACAGCTAATTTGACCTTTGTATTTTGTTGTTTGGAGTCCCAAATAATCAGAAAGCCAGACGTGGAAAGGAATTGAGGTTGTAGCTCAGACTTTGAAGGGGACATCATAGGGGAAATTGCCATAAAACATTGTTATTACTCCAAATAGGAACCCATTTCCTATTTTAGTAGTTAAATGGGCATGTGCAGATGCATATTTACCCTGTTTAGTCATTCTCAAAGATATGCAGGTTTAGAGTGGTTCAGGCTTTTTAACTGCCAAAATCCAAAAACATATCCATCCATCTTCATGTGCATGCATGAAAATATGTTGTATGTAATTATTTTTCAATAGTGGTTTCAGACTCCAAACAGAACTGCACTGGTGTTTTAGTAGAGATGGTGCATTCTTACCTGGACGGAGTGAGAATGTGTCTCATACACCAGGAGGTACTGTTGGCCCCAAGGTATGAGTTCCTTTCTGTGTCCTTGTATGCCACGCCAATCCTAAACTCAGTCCCATCATCTACCTCAACCTCCCAGTAATGTCTGCCTCGCACTGGAATCAGATCTCCCAAGACAGCTACACATCTGTGTACAGAAACGCGCACACACACTTCTTTACACACTGTATTTACATTCATAACATTTCTTCTGAAATGTTCCCATTATCTTCAGTCATGTCTTTTTTTTCTTACCTTGTGAAGTTGTTGTCATCTAAGGCCATAGCACTAATTGGGAGCTCCTCATCTCCATAAAATATTGTAAAGCCATCTTCAGAGATGGACAGGCAAGGATGGGCAGTGTCCTCCAGGAGGTAGAAGAACGTCCCTGAAGAGGTAAATATTGTTATTGATCAGTAAATATCAAATAATTGATTCAAAACAATTAGTGCATATATTTAAGTAATGTACACTTTAAACGGTTAAAGGGCACTAGTTACTTAGCTAGTTACTAATTATTTAGAGAATCACATTTGACACTGAATCTTGCAAGTTATAAAGCAGTAAAAATGAGCTCCACTGTGAACGTTGCCAGGGGAATGGGAGATTCCCACCTGTTGTGGAGACAGTAATAACTTCACTCCTGTTGCTGGACCCGCCAATGTTGACTGCTCGTACAGAGATGAGGTAACGGCGTCCTGTCTGCAGCTGGATTAGACACTGACAGGTGGGCACAGCTACTACCGACCTGGAGGATTAACCAGTTGGGCAGAGGTATGATATCACTTCCTTTTTAAAGTTATTGAATGCATAATAACTTCCCAAGTTTTGTATTGTTTTTTATTTCCCAACCCTCACTATAAAGTGAAGACTTAAAATAGCACCTTGTCTCAAAACTTATGAAATGCGTAGGTAAAAAGGTGGGCAACTAGGAACGTTAGGATTTTTGGAGTTAACAGTTATATAAGCAACAATACATAGTTTTCTAATAAGTGCTTTGACTGTCCTACGAAGTGACTCGATGAATCTAGGGCAGTACTTTAGTTGAGGCTAACGGTGCCGCAGGAGCTTGAGCTAAATATAGTTTTTCCAGGAAAGCGCGTGTCTTGATTCAGCAGCTCCTCAACCATGGGACGAAAAATCCCAAGCAAGCAGTAACACAGGCTTTTGTTTATGGTTATACTGAAGCAAAACCCCTTTATAAAGGGACGGGCCAGTGAAAACGAATATTGCTGCGTCTGTGAAAACATAAGCATTCCTGTTTTAACAAAGTTAGTTTTCTTTTTTATTTGTGTTTCTACAAGGCAATTATGAAATCAACCTTGAGCTTGTTTCATGTCAAACCCGTGATGTATGTTAGTAGTAGTTCTTACTCGGTGATACTGCTCTCCGTGCCATCGGTACCCATCTCGCTGAGCTCCACAGTGTAAGAGTCTACAGGGTTGGTGTTTCCTGACTCCCAGCGGATCATAGCAGCCTCTGGACAGGTAGCGCACTCCCTCGGCTTGATCGCTGGGGCCGACGGCACTACGGAGTGGGGATTTCAAATTAGAATCTTGCCAAAATCAATCATGTGAGTCTGGTGTACTAATAAAAACATTTTTGTAAAAACACATCTTAAGGTGATTTCACGACACATGCAAAAATCACAATCCTACCTGCTCACCATCACTACCCAGAATGCTGCTCCACCCACCTCCAAACCTTATATAACTCCCCCTTCCAGCTTTCTTCTCCTCCCTCCAAACCACCGTTGAACATGCCTTTAGGTAACATTTTTGACTTTTTCTTTCATTATTCTGTAGCCTTGATTTGATGTTTTAATTGTTTAAAGAGTGGCTGTTCACTTATGTTTATTAAGACTGACCTTAAGTTGGCAGTGAACTTAAGATCAAGCCAGTTGATGCATTGTGAATGGGAGTATAAAGCTATTTTATTTTCAAGTCTTTGTTTGTTAATCCTATAGATTAGTATTTTCCATTTCCCAAGTTGAATGAGTCTTAGTGTAGTAGTGGGAGGGTGACATGTATTACCTGTCACGTATAAGGCCTTCTCGCTTGCTGGGCTAATGCCTGTGGTGTTGGTAGCAGTCACCCAGAGCTCGTACTGAGCATTGGGCAGCAGATCTGTCACAGTGCAGTGGGTCTCCTTCACTTTTGCCTTGCTGACTGAAAAACAGGACGAAAAGATTTCGTAGTTGATCCAAACACGCCACCCGTATCCTTCAGACAAATAAAACGATTGCCCAATCGACAAACACCATCTCAAACTGTAGATGGTGTTATCATGCCATATGAATGTGCAGTTGGTGTGTTTGTGTTACCATGTGGTGCACAGGTGCTGTCTGCAGGTAGGTCCTCCAGCACAGGTCTGTAGTAAAGCTCGTAGTATTCCACCGTGTCGTCAGAGAACAAGCTCCAGCGCACACGCAGGGACGTCTGGGTGGCAGAGTTGGGCATCTGGGGGTTGATTACTGGGGCGGATGGAGCTATATATATATATATATATTTATATTATAAAAGAAATATTTCAAACCTAGTTTTGTTAAGAACTTATACTATGAGAAGTTCAGTAGCATACTTGTTCTGTCATCTTTTGAGTTTAATCTCAACAGTGTCCCCTGTGCTAAAAGTGAGTTTCAAATTAAATTCACAATATAAACAAAATAAAAGAGTTGACCACACAAATTCAAATACTTAAGTGTATATGTGTAAACAGTGGGGGAAACCCCACATTCTGTCCACCACGAGCAGCCACTAGAGTTTAGGGGATACAGTCTTATGTCCTACACTTAATGTGACGTTTTAAATGAAAGGAGTCTAATAATCAAGTCTCTTCTCAGTTCACAACAGATAAAAGGGTTTAACACACTACAGATTGTGAAGCCCTATGAGACAAATTGTTATTTGTGTATACGGGCAAAACAACAACAAATGATCATTTATTTGATTTAACACTGCTGATTTAACACTGCTGTTCTCTTACTGGGCACAACTGGCGCCCACCCTGTGTATAGAAAGCACAAAGCTTGTCAATTAATGGTTTCCTCTGTGCTGTAAGAGCTCAGTGTGTCAAAAGCAACTCTGCAGATACCAACAAGAAAAGGAACCTTCATCTCTTTGTGAATCAGACCTGGAACAACATTGATGGAGTCCATCAGGGTTTTAACATCTGACATATCAGCGAGCGGCGTGTTGAACTCAGGACGTGTGGACAACGTGAGGTCAATCTCCTCTTTGGCAAACTTCTCGATCCTAGTGTAGCAAAAAAAAAAGACGACTCCAAAATTTAACATGAAGCTAAATTTAGGTATCTCCACCAGATTCGTTTTTTTACGTTTAACGTGTCTACTTGCATAACATTAACATGTTTGTCTTGAAATCACACTGCAGTGTCACACCATGTGAAATACTCACTGCGCAGCATCATCATTTACCTTTTAATGGCGGGCATAGCAGTCTGTCAACAAAGGTAAAATTAAACAACTGAAGAACACAATAAATGAATATAATGGTCGATGACATAACTCATCAATCTCTCATTTCCACAATCACAACAGTTGTTCTTTCTGTCATCTGCACGTTCTTGTGACTTACTGAAAAAAAAATGCACGAATACCTTTAGAAAAAGCCTTTTGTCCCGGCTGCGGTAGATCTCCTGGGCCGACTCAATAAGCTCCTTGGAGGCATCTAATGCCTGACCACAAGCCAGCAGCTGACTGTACAGGGTCTCCAGCTTGCTCTTCTTTTCCTCCTCCAGTCCAGCAGACCTCTCATCATTTCGCTGAGACAGCGTCTGTAACACATCGTTGTAGTGCTGCTCCAAGTGCTGTTCCTGACGGCCAAAATTCTCCTGTGCAAACATTTGTATAATCACAGTGGCACGTTGTGAGTTTCAGACATTTGTTATGAATTAGGGAGAGGAAATAAAAACAAAATTATGACAGATCAAGGGAGGCAGTGAATGAAATTGATGTGTTTGATTCTTTAGTTCAGATCTGACTACTTGAAGCTTATTTTCCAGCCAGAGTTCAATAAAAAATAATAATAAAGAGAAGTATTCCCAATGCTCCCTTTGCTGTATAGTAAAAGAAGAATGTTAAAACCTCACGCAACGATCAGTTTCACTACACTGAGACTTTGGAGTTTGATGTTTACCTCAACAGTGAGAAAAATTTCCTCCAGATGACCTGCAAAGTTCTCCATCTCAGCAACCTTCCCCTGCAGCTGATTTCTGGTCGAGACGATCGCGCTCTGAAAACAGCTTAAAATCACAAATCTGCGCTCTCTCTTTTTGAGTTAAACAAATAACAAACCATTTACGTAATGTGCTGTGCCTGCCCTGTGGCTTGATCTAAACAAAGATCATGGGGGATTTTCTTTTAAATCATCTACCCAAAATATAAAAATACAAATCTGTATGCTAAAAAAAAAAAAAAAATCTATTGGGACATTCTGTTTTTATGGTTTGTTTTTTGAAAAGTTTTACATTTCTAGGAATGTTATTTAAATAATAAAAAAATAAACATTTTGTCTTCACTGAAAATTTTCATTAAGAAAATATCCAATGTTCAATTGACAAATAAAGGGCCAAAACTGTTAGTGTCCCTACCTCAGTTTCTCCCTCCTTGAACACATCATCATCCTCATGTCCATCATCTGCTCCAGTGGGAGAGGGGCTGTCCTCACAGGGCAGAAATTGAAGGGACTCGTTGGTGTCGACAGAGAACCTTTGAAAGGCGGAAACACCTCGGGTTGCAGTCCCTACTCTGCCTGAAACCGCACTGTCTGGATCCATGGTGGTCGGCTCTCTGCTTAAATCCTGGAGCTCAGCCTCCTCTGCAATCACATCCAGTCCGCTTCCTCTGATCTCATACAGGTCCATGAGTAGACTGTGGCAGCACAGCAGTTCAAAACTCATTGTCATTTAGGTTTCTGATAGATCATTTCGTCTTTAACTCTAAAACCAACAAGTGTAAATTATAAGCAGAGGCTGAGCAGTAAAGAGTACCATTTACCTGGACAATTCAGTGATCCAGTGTGTTCCTCAGGCCACAGTGCTGTGCAACTGGACAAGTGTGTGCCCACCCAACAGCTGAGATACAAATAGATGGGAGTCAGATGTCATGGGCACGTCAAACATGCAGGCAGGAAGTGGGTTGTTGATTGAAATAAAAGCACTTTGCACTGGTGATTGGTGTGCGTTTTGTTTCCACTGTAAAACAAAGAAAGAGACAAGGTCTGAGTGCGTTTGTTAATTGCGCTGACGTCACCAGCTGGAAATCCCCGAACATGTGATTCAAAGTTCAAAGTTGAACGCTATGACTTTATGATGCATTTGCAGGTTCCTCGTAAACGCCCACTCCTGCCATCCCATCTATTTCGAACACACTCTACGTGGATTTTGACTGTCTCTGTAACCCCAAGGTATTCTTATTAGAGGCTCGCAGATTTTTGTGACTCTTGTTTTGACGCAGAAATAAAGGAAAGCAGGCCTGCTGTGCATTGGAAGGCAAAGTATTGGGGAGCAGTTGCGAGTTATGCTCACTTTTCTTCGCTAAATATTGGGTAAACAGCTTTGTAGCAACCATAGTTATGCACTTATTTTCATTGGGAGGCACCACGACGCGTTTTTAACTTTAGTTTTAATCGTTCGAGTTCATGCTTGTCCATCTTTCCGAGTAATGGAAAGGTACCTGAAGGCACCTGACGTCACGCAGATGGCGGACGGTGTAAACAGTGGCAGCAGTTTGTCGGAGGCCAGAGGCAAATGTCACTTTTTGACATGAATAACGTGGAGTACGAGCGCCTGGACAGCCTGGAAGGCTGGGTGGCCGTGAAGAACAACATATTCGAAGAGACCGAGGCCTTTAAGTTAGGTTTTATCGTTCAGTGGAACGTCATCGAGTCTAAGTTCGCGGTCACCTGCCACAACCGGACGTTACAGCGGCAGAGCCGCCGGGCCGCAGTCTGCGCCGCTGCCTCGGACACTCAGCTGAGTTGGGCCGGACTCTTCTCCGTCTGCGACCTCAAACACATCCACCAGCAGCTGGCGTGTGTGGGCGACGTCCTGGGGGCCTGCTTCCCCGATCTTTCTGAGTTCGAGGTGGGCAACATCTGGGACCTGCTCCTCCTGAACAGGAGGTCAGGCCCCGAGGAGGACGAAGGCAGGGATTTTGATGCGCCCTGCCGCAAATTGGAGAAATACTTCAGCACGGCCATCGACATCTGCGGACGGAAAATAGTGCTGGACACGCTGTTCACCCAGGACGAGCGGGACGTGGAGGAGTACTTTGAGAATCTACAGGAGTTCAAGAGAAACACCATGCAAGATGAGATGAGCCGGGCCAAAGGTCACCTGCGCCAGGTGAGCAGCGGGGGCAACGGGTACAGACACACAGCCAACTACACAACTTGCTCTTTCAACGCTGTCCCCTGTGCTTGTGTCGCCTTATTGCATCACAAAGAGGGAAATAAGAAAGTAACTATGCACATTATACATGAGGTACTTCTTGATAGTATTTACATACATACATACATACATACATACATACATACATACATACATACATACATACATACATACATGCATTTGAGGAGAGAGTTTGTCACAGGGCGTTTTATATGACTAATTTGGGTCAGCAGTGTATTAAATACCCAGTCTCAACGGGTACAGACACACAGCCAACTACACAACTTGCTCTTTCAACGCTGTCCCCTGTGCTTGTGTCGCCTTATTGCATCACAAAGAGGGAAATAAGAAAGTAACTATGCACATTATACATGAGGTACTTCTTGATAGTATTTACATACTATATATGACTAATTTGGGTCAGCAGTGTATTAAATACCCAGTCTGTACAGATAATAAGGTTGTGTATGGTTGTTGAAGAAACACAGCATAAGTTAATGCCAATGTTTTGGTTTGCTCATAGAAAATTCACTGGATCTTGCAGCATTGTTTTGGCTTTCCCAAAACAAGGTGCATCACATCCAAAACTCATAGAAGAAGTCTCTGTGATCCCCCCCAAAATATGCCTTATGATATTTTCTAAAAGAATGTTTCCTTTTGATTGTGGGACGTATTAAAGGCTTTGAATTTTACCATGAGGAATTAGCACCACACAGTGGCTTTAACAAGTCTGAAAGCAGGCTTACAATGACACAGCATATCCACGACATAGTAAATGCTCTAAATGAAAGGCTTTCAAAGATTTAGGTGGGCTTTCTCTCGGGGGCTCAAGTCTCATTGAATGGAAGTGAACAAATTGTTGTTGTGTGTGTGTGAGTGTTAGGGTTAAAGTGATATAGAAGTTTCCTGTAGGACAGACCATCTTATTGTTCTAATATTAAGTGGGAGTGTGCTGAGATTTCGTAGTGCGAGACTGAAATGCAGAGGTAAGATACCCAGCCTAACTTTGTTTGTGTGGCATTTTGTGTACCCGTTGTAAACCATTAACATTGACAGACAAAACATGAACAATATCGAAGCACTGTAAGAAAATATCCCGTACACTGCGGGGAAGACGTTTGTTTTGCATTAGTTGACTTGTGTTTTTTTTCCCATTCCTATATTTCCCCGTTAAAGTATTGTAAAAATGGTGTTATAATCTCGTCTCATACTTGAAAACCTAATATAGTGTATCGTCTCATCTCGTGAACTGAGTGTATCGCAAAATATTGTATTACATCCAATAAATGTGTGATATGAAACATTATGCAGTGCAAAGACTGGAGGCTGTCAGCTCGGATTAAACCGAGGTAATGGTTTCTGTCTTCAATCTTTTGTTTCAGATACTGCAGAGTCATGGCAGCGCAGATCGGATGGTTGTGCTGCTCAGCATCTATGACGAAGAGGACATGGCCTACCAGGACCTGGTCACTGTGGCCACCACCTTCTTCCATTATCTGCTGCAGCCTTTTAGGGACATGAGAGAACTGTCCTGCCTCTACAAGATAGAGATCCTGGTAAATACAGCAATATTTAACAACTTTGGGCTTTTGTAGGAGGTGACGCATGATTTTAACGGGAGGACTTTGCAAGTTGTATTGACATCCAATATTGAACTATTTCTCATTAGGATCTGAAATTTTAAATAAAATGATAGCATTCAGATTTTTTTAATAATGCAATTTAACATTTAGAGCTTTAGAACATACTTCAAATGAGGCCAGTTCATCCCCAACACCACCATCACTTCCATTCTTAGCTTTTTATTTGTTTAGTCACTCAGCCTTATATAGCGGAAATCAAACGCTTGTGTCATCTCTCCAACGTTTCCAAAATGTTTGATCCAATTTTTTAAACTTCTAATTAAACTGATTTAAATAGTAGTATCTGTTTTAAACCACTGCATGTGAAGTTATTCATTTTTTTTTCCTCTGTAGAAGTCTCTCGAGTTTGAGGACTTGGGTCCTAAGCGGATTGCAGCTCTGGAGAAGGAGGCTGAGGAGTGGAGAACGAAAGCAGAAGATGCAGAAGCCTCAATTCAGGACATCACTGTCACCTACTTTGCACAGACTTCAAAGGCCCTGGCTGGTATAAGCTTCTGTTTTTTTTCTCTTATTTGTGGGGGGATGAATTAACTACTGACTTTTATGTGCCATTTTTTAGCACTCGGGAAGAATGTGTGTTACTTACTTACTTCACAAGTTGCAATGCAGCTGCAGACAAAAAACATATTTAATGAAGATGAAACATAGTACATTTCTTTGTGTTGTTCACTCCATAAGTAGTATAAAGACTCTCTTATTGTTATTTTAAATTGCAGTATTTGGGCACAGACATTAAATAATAGGGAAAACTGACAGGAAAAATTAGGGAGAAGCAAAATAAAGAAATTATGAAGCATCTCCTATGTTTAAATTGAATATCAATTATTTGTTGTTAGGCAGTTATCTTTATCTGGCCATTTGGGATAATATTTAAGAAGCAAACATGACACAGTCCACAAACTGTTTGGCTGCAAAATGTGGTTTTATGTGTAAACGGGAACAACAAAACATATACTACTCATCGTAGTACTTGCAATGCCTTGAAAAACACAACCTTCTTTTATTTCATCTTACTTCGTAAAAGTATTGATTGGTGGCTTTGTTTAAAAAACTAAATTTATTTTATGGTCATTTATACTGTACTTCATAATACGTGCTGTTATGTGATGCAACAGTGCCTTGTATTCCTATATATCCAGGTATGTTAAAGCAGATGGAGGAGGATAAGTGCCGTTTTGGAGCTGCTGCCTGGGCGTCTGCAGCTCCCAGACTGGAGAAACTTCGCTTCCTAATGGCCAAAGAAACGCTGCAGCATATGAGAGCCACAGAGATGTGCCTTAGCCGTAAGAAAGACGGCATTAGAGAAAGGGTGTGTGTCTTAAGAGTGTGTTTTGATTAACAGGAATGTTTTCTGCCAGTTCCGTAATTAGTCCGAATATCTCGTAAGGCTGTCTCAGGCATTAGCTGTCATTCACATCTTCAATCCTCCAGTGCCAACACTGCTTTTGTAGCAGTTGTAAGTGTGAAGAGATGTGGCACAGTGCCTACTTGCCCTGGTGTATCTTTCACTTGGTATTCCAGTATGATGTGAATCTCTTGCTGCTGTAGCCCTTTGGTCTATTTATATAAAGCGTCTCCTAAATCACAGCGAATCCCCTTGATACACCCCTAAAACCTGCATACATGAATAGGTGAGTGTGTCTGTGTGTGCGTGTGTACTTGTACTCAAAACGTGCCAGCCTTATACATTTCTGTGACTACAGAGTTGTATAATTCCAATGTAAGGATCAGAGTCTTTTGGGAAGACTTAAGTGAATGACTTGCTGCTAAGGGGTGTTTTGCTGAGCTTTTCAGAGGTGAAGACACCTTTAGCAACTTCACCTTCATGTGGCTGCATTATTCATTCGAAAAAGCTCCCCGAAAAAGGTTCAGGATACTGGCAGAATCTACCAGCGGTGTGAGTGTTTATGCTGAGATCATTATACTACACCCACTCAGATTCTTGTGGCAGCACAACTCGGTAGCGCTGCTCATTGCAACAGTCTGCCTGTAGATGTCACAGTGTGCGTCTGTGTATGTCTGAAGTTAGCTGGACAAATAAATGCACCTTCTGCAGCTCTAGCAAGACATTATAAGTTAGAGTTATTGCAGCATTTAGCGATATCCGCTCATTAACCACAAATCGAGCATATTTAACATTACTGCACTACAGCAGGTAGTTGTTGGTTACAGCTAATTTCATCACAGTGCGAAAAGCAACCTGCATATATTAGGTGGTCTTGAAATATTTCATTAATCGTGGACCGTCGCCCTTTTTTTTTTCTATCAGATAATTTTTCTGCCCAGTTTTCTTCACCCGATAATGTGGTTGAAGTGAGGGACTAATTTAAAAGCTCTTTGTTACCATATGTTTGAGTCAGCTGTCAAAAAGCATAGCAAAAAAATCAAACAGCAGGCAAAAGATAAGAAACACATGTCAAAAAGTTGGAAAGTATTCTCACACTAAATTGGTAAAAGCATGACAGCTGACTATTTAAGTACAGTTTGTTCAAAGTTTCTCTGAATATGGATTTTTTTAACGTATGCTTAAGAAGATAGTAAATGTTCACAGGACATTAACATAAGACTGTTATATACAATGCCACCAGTCTCATCTTCCAGTGGGACCGGCTTGACATTTTTCTGTTGCTATGCTGCAGCTGAGCGGCCTGTCCGGCGGAGTCCAGTGCCAGAGAGCTGATTCCCGGTCGCTGTCCGAGGACGAACAGCAGGAGGACACTGTGGACCAGCTGGAGCTGCAGTTCTACGAAACCCAGCTAGAATTGTACGATGCCAAGTTCGAGATCTTAAAGAACGAGGAGCAGCTCCTGGTGGCTCAGATAGACACAGTCCGGCGGCAGATTAAAGGTACCCTTAATATAGGTTTTGTTGCACCGTGCTGCAAGATAGGTTGTGGGCTACATGCAATTCATGTCGAGAGAAGTTTGAAACTTGCTACCTTTAAGCATTATTGAATCGGTGTTAAAGATGATGATGACTGTACACATCTTCAGGAAAATTCATTTAAAGGTTCTGTAACGCACTCTGTTCCGCAACTCTGTAATAATACTCGCAACTTATTAAACCACATGCTTTACGTACAACTCAAGAGCGGAGGAAGAAAAAGGTTCGATTTATATTAGTACAATTAATGGCTGCAAAATAGAACTTTTGAACAAGGCAATGATTTGCCTTATCTAATGCCCTGAAATGAGCACTAGCTTACCGAAACGGTTTGCATAATCAAACCCACAACTTGAGCCCCACTTTAGACAGGTGTTGTGTCCTTGGGTTGTCATTCTGTCCTGTCCATTATCATTGTCATTATCACGATGCTGTAATCTGCCATAAATGTTCATCTACACAAGTTTTCCTGTTAATACAGTATATGGTTCGAAATATATTTTTTTAGCAACAAGAGTGACAGGGCCGCATCTTGTTTCAGAGCTGAAGGAGGAGGTCGTTTACTATGATGTGTGTGAGGATCCAGAGGAGCTCCAGAGCCTGGTCCACACAGGTGTCCAGCAAGCAGACGCTCCAGCTGTCAGTCATCTCAAAAGACGTCTCCGCATCTTGGAGGCCAAGAGAGGCAACATCTGTGCCCGGCGAGCTTATCTCCGCAACAAGAGGGTATGGACAGTCATTTATTTTCAGCCTTCAGCTGCAACACCCTCATGTCCCTTTTTTAAAAATAGCTTTTACTTCATAGTTTTATATTTCATTTAAATCATTTAAGTACACATGGCATTTTCTCCTGGCTGCATGCACATTTTTTTTAATGAAAAAGCATATTGCTGCTCACAGCAAAGTGGGAAAAGTATCCCTGTTAGAGACCGACCACAAATCATGTCCAATAATCCACAAGGAGCTAGAGCCACATGCATGAATGTGAAAAAGGACAAAATGCTCTCCTTATTCACAGAGGCATTATTTGTTTCTCATTGTACGCTTCACTCTCATATTCTCCTTTATGAAAGGTGTATTTGTGCAAACACTTGAATCTGCAATTGTGTATATTAACCTGTGTGTGTGTGTGTGTGTGCGTGCGTGCGTGTGTTTGTGTGTGTAGGAACAGTGCATGGAGGCCCAAGAGCAGAAGCAGCTTGCAGACAAGCAGAGTTCCAAAGTCTTCAACAAGCATCATAATGTCCACCTGGTACGTTGAAACACAACACAGAGACGCCTTCACAACGGCAGATGCCTAGAATAAAATGGTTTCAAATACTCAAGTAAATCTCACTGTCTCCCTCTGTTGTCTGCAGAAACGAGAGAAAAGGAAAGAGGAGGAGCAGATAAGGAAACAGTGGGTGAACCTGGAGCGAGAGAAGACTCTGAGCAGATTACGCTCCTTCAGACAGGTGAGGCTCTCTTTTTGATGTCAACCGATTAACAAATACATTTTTGACAGTTTTCAGGGCGTTTATTTTCTTTTTGTGTCATCATGGTTACAGTTGTGTGTTTTTTGTTCACGTTTTGCTTGCTTTAGTTTAATATCAAGTCACCGTGAGACCCGTTTAAAATACAAGCCGACTAGACTGTTAAGTGGGAATTGTTTTGGGTATGTTCCTTCTCTTAGGGACTATTACTTAATGACCTTATTTCTTAATTGTTTTCCTTTTCCTTTTCATCTTTTCCAAGAAGCGACAGGGCCAGTACATCCGGAAAACTCCTCATTCCAGGATGTCTCCTTCAGAAGACCTGTGTCCCTCCCAGCCACTGTCCATCATCAGCCTCGGACCCTCTCCCCCCTCGGATGTTCCCTCCCTCTCCGTCCGTCCTGCACCCAGACTTAGTAAATCATCCAAGAAATCGCAGCTTAAAGACATCCCAGTCCAAATCTACTCTGCTCCGCCGCCTCCAATGACATATATTCCTACTGCACCCCCACCGCCCCCACCCCCGCCTCCCCCTCCACTGCCCCCTGCTCTCCCTCCTCCACCTGTCCATGTTTCCTCTGAGGATGCACCAAGGGCTCTGAGTGAGAAAAAGGACCCTCCTTTCCCATCCAAGAACGTGCTCAAAGAAAATATAGGTGAGCGTGAAATGCGCGCATGCAGTATACCTTTCCTGTGTCACTTCAAAAACACTTTTGTTGGGAAAAACAATGCAGAAGGTGTCGTATTTGTGAATTTGCCAGACTACAGGGAAGGTTGAGTGTGTTTTTTTCACAGACAAGTTGGTTTCGAAAGAGGGAGAGAGAAAACTGGAGAGGGAGTGTGTTTGTGTTGGTGCCCGTACATTGTGTTCTTTCCTATAATCCCAACTTCCCCCATGAGTCCAGAAGAGGCAATTTACCACAGTTGTGGTCCTGCTGATGCACACACTCCACTCCAGAGAAAGAGAAACATTGAACATGAGTTACTTTCTCTGAGCCTTCGTGAAATGGACGCTTGTTTTTAAAAATAAATAGAGAACCTGCTGAAAGCTCCATGCAATCTTCTTTGTAGAAAAAATATTTGGGTGTTGCATCAGCAGTGGTGTTGCACGGAGAATTACCAACAATACAATCAACTGTCTATTCTCCACAATTGTTGTATTGTAGGAACAATGGATGAAGTGTTGGCCTCACTGCAGCGTGGACAGATTCGGCTTCGAAAGGTCCCTACCCACAGAACTGCACCCCCTGCTGGGGATCAAAGGAGCAGTTTGATGTCCGCCATCCGACAGGGCGTCCACCTGAAGAAGGTGAGATGTTTTACATGAACTGAGAACATGTCTCATCATTGCATATATCAGCTGAGCCAAGCTGAAATGCAGAGCTTTTACATAGTTTATGCATCAAAGAGCACAGAAAAGCACTGACACATTTTTTGTTGTGAAATTATAACAGTATGCATCTTTAAAAAAAAATACATTTATTGTTTGCTTTTCGGTCTAAAAACCAAAATATTGATATCAGTTTCAGGCTGGTAAAATTCAGCATGTATTGTCTGTGTTTTTCTAAGGCTAAACAATGAAAAAAACAAATCCAGAAACGAATGACTATTGGTACATACAGCTGGGCGTGTAACTGAACACTTAACTGTATGCCTTATTGTTTGTTTTGTGTCATTGTTTTTGCTATGGTCTTAAAAATCTGAAACCAGCTGGAAAAATGGTGTTAAATAGAGACTAATTGAAACCTGTGCCGTAGGTGATTCCTGTACGAGCAGAGGTCCCATGCAGTGCAGACAATGAGCTGGAGCGGAGCATCAAAGCTGCCATGATGAGGATGAAGAACATAGCAGGCGACTCTGATGAGGAGGATAAAGGAGACGAAGAGACACAGAATACAGACTGGGACAGCTGAGAACACACGCACACATGCACGCATGCATGCACAAGCCGATCGAAGCTGTTGTCTTACACTGTACTTTCTAAGTTTCCTCCAGCGTCTGTTGCTTCCATATTTTTATATTAAGCACTGAGACGGTAATATTCTTCTAATCATGCATACTCTACAAAGGTTTAAACGAGACAGCAATCGGGATTCACTCTCCTATAAAGCGGTCGGTTGGCAGAAATCCCAAACAGAGCGAATGAGGTGTGTTTCAGCAGTCAAGAAAAAAGCCAAGCTAATGTACTGTAGGACAGTCTGTAAATGATTTAATTTCTCACTGCTGTGAGGCTGTGGGGGAAGCCTGAGTTGCAGACAGAGATAACCGCACTACTCAAGTTCACTATCATAAATACTCATTTCTCTCACATTGCAGTCTAAACTCAGCCTCTCCTGTTATTTAGAATGTAATTAAAACAGGACAATTGTTTTGCCAACTTGACTTTACCCCCAACAAAAGCCACATGAAGCGGAGTTTTGTAGTCATTTTATTACAAAAAAAAGGAAGTGTGTGTTCTAAAGTGCTGCAGTGTTAATTATTTATAACCAACATGTCTGAATTCTATGTTGTTTGTTTTAGAGGACACTTGAGGTTTTGTTCCCGATTTGATTTTTGTTAGAAACAGTGGAATGTGTTTGGCTTAAATACAGTGTCATTTATTCGTAGTGCTATGTCTTCCTCTCTGATGCCATGACACATTAAGTGACAAAGAACATTCGATATTTTTTTTCACTAGTATATCTAAATAAGGGAATTAAATGAATACACTGAAAAAAGAAAAAGATTATTCCTCCTATTGTTCAGGCTAACTTTAATACTTGTGACTTATGAATCTATGACAAAGCACTTACCTGAACCTCTCAAAAAAGACATAATACTGTGTGGTAAACAGCATTAGATGGGATGCAGAAGAAAAAAAAACAGTGCCCTTAGTTTTTAAAACTAAAACCTGATTCTGCAAAGATATAAAATCTATTACAGATGAGCTGTGGGATAACGACGGTTTAGGCTGAAACACACTTCTACCGCTGGGTTTTAACAATAAATGAGAATGTATAAAAGCACTGTCTTTTTTATTCTGAGTTCCTTTTTTCGGTCATGCTGTTCCTTGATCACCTGAAACCCCCTCATGTTATATGGGTCTCATCATCTGCCGTCTTCAGCCTGTGCTGGTGAACTACGGTAAAGGTGTTTTGGCGATTTGTTGCCCACATAGTGATGAGTCATATTGTAATAGCCATGGTCCAACTTTCCTCCTGCATTGACAGCTCAGACATCCCCAGCCAGCTGTGATTGGGTTTGTGCTGTGCACCAACAGAGTTAGTTGCTCTTAAACCTGGTCTGGTTTGAGTTTAATTAACTGGTTACATTCCGATGATTTAGACCCAAGACAGTTCATGCACCTTTTGGAGCACACACTGCAGCTCTTTAGAAAAACCCACCTATCAAGTGGCAACATCAAATTCCGCAGCCTGTTACTATGGTAACAGGGAGTCTCAGTGCTATTGGCCTGCATGCCATCTCTTTCTCTCTCTCAGACACATGTACAGAACACCATAGTCTCTTAATGATGTTTCAAAAACTCGCCCACTCATCACCATTCACACAATGAGCCCTGCTGACAGAATGAAAAAGACAGCGATGAACAGCAGAGAGGGGACAGAGAGAGAAATGCCGCTTTTGCTGCTGCACTGTATGTACAAAATTACAGTCACATATAATATTTTGACCTGCTGATGGTGATAGATGAGAGTTCTCTGCTGACCGTGTCTGAACTGAATTACTTGTCTTTCCCAATAGCTGTTCAGCTGTTTAAACCTGGACCTAATAGGTGGACTTTCTGGTCACACCATCTTAGGTGCCATGCCAGTAACACGGTTTAATGTTAAGCTAACATCATATAATATGGCACATAAAATTGTGAATCATTTGGATCACGACTTCCCAGAGAACAAAGTGAGAAAACATTTTAACTCTCGGAAAAACCCAGAGATAATTGGTGAATGGTCATCATTTCTTTATTCGGTTTCTGACTTGAACCTGCACTACAGAAAGTGCTAAACTGTTTTGTGCGTATTGACCGTTCACCCGTTTCCTGGTGTCAGAGCGTCAAGGGACCAAGACCAGCGCGTTCAGAATCCCTGAAAACCCCAGAGTACCAACTCTCATCTCTCTAGCAGCAACTCTTCACCAAAACCCTAACCCTAGTTCCACTTTTGTAACCTCTATATCTGTGGAATTAGGGTAAGGGTTAGGGTTAACAAAACACCAATTCCAGGCTTAAACCCACTATAACTGTGGAATTTGGGTTAGGGTTTTAGTGAAGGGTCACTGCTAAAACCGTGAAAGTTGGTACCAGGGGGTTTTCAGGCACCCCGAACGTACTGGTCTTCGTCCTGTGTCGCTTGGACATTTGGAAGTGGGTGAAAGTGCAAAACTGTTTTGTGCGTAGGGTTAACAAAACCCTAATTCCAGGCTTATAACCCCTTATAATTCTGGAATTTGGGTTAGGGTTTTAGTTAAAGGTCGCTGCTAAAACCATGAAAGTTGGTACCAGGGGGTTTTCAGGCACCCCAGACGCACTGGTCTTGGTCCTGTGTTGCTCTGACATCAAGAAGTGGGCGAAAGTACAAAATATCTTTGTGCGTATTGACCCTTCACCCGTTTCCTAATGTTAGAGCATCACGGGACCAAGACCAGCGAGTTCGGCATCCCTGAAAACCCCCCAGTACCAACTTTCATCTTTTTAGAAGCAACCCTTCACAAAAACCCTAACCCTAGTTCCACTTCTAACCCTTATAACTGTGGAATTAGGGTTAGGGTTAACAAAACCCTAATTCCAGGCTTAGACGCACTATAACTGTGGAATTTGGATTAGGGTTTTAGTGAAGGGTTGCTGCTTAAACCATGAAAGTTGGTACCAGGGGGTTTTCAGGGAACCCGAACGCACTGGTCTTGTTTCTGTGTCGCTTGGACATCAAGAAGTGGGCGAAAGTACAAAATATCTTTGTGCGTATTGACCGTTCACCCGTTTCCTAATGTCAGAGCATCACGGGACCAAGATCAGCGAGTTCGGCATCCCTGAAAACCCCCCAGTACCAACTTTCATCTTTTTAGGAGCAACCCTTCACCAAAACCCTAACCCTAATTCCAGGCTTAAACCCACTATAACTGTGGAATTTGGGTTAGGGTTTTAGTGAAAGGTCACTGCTAAAAACGTGAAAGTTGGTACCAGGGGGTTTTCAGGGACCCCGAACGCACTGGTCTTGGTCCTGTGTCGCTCGGCCATCGGGAAGTGGGTGAAAGTGCGAAATAGCTTTGTGCGTATTGGCTGTTCACCCGTTTCCTGATGTCTGAGCGTCACGGGACCAAGACCAGCACGTTCGGCATCCCTGAAAACCCCCCAGTACCAATTCTCATCTTTTTAGCAGCACCTCTTCACCAAAACCCTAACCCCAACTCTCATCTCCCTAACAGCAACTTTTCACCAAAACCCTAACCCTAGCTCCAGTCTTGTAACCCCTATAACTGTGGCATTTGGGTTAGGGTTTTGGTGAAGAGTTGCTGCTAAAACCATGAAAGTTGGTCCCAGGGGGTTTTCAGGCACCCCGAACGCACTGGTCTTGGTCCCGTGTCACTCGGACATCGGGAAGTGGGCGAAAGTGCGAAACTGTTCAGTGCGTATTGACCGTTCACCCGTTTCCTGGTATCAGAGCGTCAAGGGACCAAGACCAGCACGTTCGGCATCCTTGAAAACCCCCCAGTTCCAATTCCCATCTTTTTAGCAGAAACTCTTCACCAAAACCCTTACCCTAGTTTCACTCTTGTAACCCCTATAACTGTGGAATTAGGGTTAGGGTTAGGGTTAACAAAACCCTAATTCCACAATTCCCGACCGTTCACCCGTTTCCTGGTGTCAGAGCGTCACGGGACCAAGACCAGCACGTTCAGAATCCCTGAAAACCCCAGAGTACCAACTCTCATCTCCCTAACAGCAACTTTTCACCAAAACCCTAACCCTAGCTCCAGTCTTGTAACCCCTATAACTGTGGCATTTGGGTTAGGGTTTTAGTGAAGGGTTGCTGCTAAAACCATGAAAGTTGGCACCAGGGGGTTTTCAGGGACCCCGAATGCACTGGTCTTGGTCCCGTGTCGCTCGGACATCGGGAAGTGGGTGAAAGCGCAAAACTGTTTTGTGTGTAGGGTTAACAAAACCCTAATTCCAGGCTTATAACCCCTTATAATTCTGGAATTTGGGTTAGGGTTTTAATGAAGGGTCGCTGCTAAAACCATGAAAGTTGGTACCAGAGGGTTTTCAGGCAACCCGAACGCACTGGTCTTGGTCCTGTGTTGCTCGGACATCAAGAGGTGGGCGAAAGTACAAAATATCTGTGTGCTGTTGACCGTTCACCCGTTTCCTAATGTCAGAGCATCACGGGACCAAGACCAGCGAGTTCGGCATCCCTGAAAACCCCCCAGTACCAACTTTCATCTTTTTAGGAGCAACTCTTCACCAAAACCCTAACCCTGGTTCCACTCTTCTAACCCCTATAACTGTGGAATTAGGGTTAGGGTTAGGGTTAACAAAACCCTAATTCCACAGTTATAGGGGTTACAAAAGTGGAACTAGGGTTAGGGTTTTGGTGAAGAGTTGCTGCTAAAACCATGAAAGTTGGTACCAGGGGGTTTTCAGGCACCCCGAACGCACTGGTCTTGGTCCCGTGTCGCTCGGAAATCGGGAAGTGGGCGAAAGTGCGAAACTCTTTTGTGCGTATTGACCGTTCACCCGTTTGCTGGTGTCAGAGCGTCAAGGGACCAAGACCAGCGCGTTCAGTATCCCTGAAAACCCCAGAGTACCAACTCTCTTCTCCCTAACAGCAACTATTGACCAAAACCCTAACCCTAGCTCCAGTCTTGTAACCCCTATAACTGTGGAATTAGGGTTAGGGTTAGGGTTAACAAAACCCTAATTCCAGGCTTATAAACCCTTATAACTGTGGAATTTGGGTTAGGGTTTTAGTGAAGGGTTGCTGCTAAAACAGTTAAAGTTGGTACCAGGGGCTTTTCAGGCACCCCGAAAGCACTGGTCTTGGTCCTGTGTCGCTCGAACATCGGGAAGTGGGCGAAAGTGCAAACTAGCTTTGTGCGTATTGACTGTTCACCCGTTTCCTGATGTCTGAGCGTCACAGGACCAAGACCAGCACGTTCGGCATCCCTGAAAACCCCCCAGTACCAATTCTAATCTTTTTAGCAGCAACTCTTCACCAAAACCCTAACCCTGGTTTCACTCTTGTAACCCCTATAACTGTGGAATTAGGGTTAGGGTTAGGGTTAACAAAACCCTAATTCCAGGCTTATAAACCCTTATAACTGTGGAATTTGGGTTAGGGTTTTAGTGAAGGGTTGCTGCTAAAACAGTTAAAGTTGGTACCAGGGGCTTTTCAGGCACCCCGAAAGCACTGGTCTTGGTCCTGTGTCGCTCGAACATCGGGAAGTGGGCGAAAGTGCAAAACAGCTTTGTGCGTATTGACTGTTCACCCGTTTCCTGATGTCTGAGCGTCACGGGACCAAGACCAGCACGTTCGGCATCCCTGAAAACCCCCCAGTACCAATTCTAATCTTTTTAGCAGCAACTCTTCACCAAAACCCTAACCCT